>JAPYZR010000659.1:0-28665 GCA_030522945.1 Trichopria nigra | reverse complement strand
CAATCTTGCGAGCGAAGCGAGCCGGGGGTCCAGGGGGCAGAGCCCCTTGGTGGGGTTGGCGGCCGGAGGCCGCAGGGGCGAAGCCCCTAGTTTTTTCTTCAATTTTACAATAAAGTACATCCAAATTTTTTGCTGTAATAACATAAAATTTCCTTTTATTTTTTCTTATTTGTAAGATCATAAGGCGTATTTTCGATTTAAAAGTTACATTTGAAACGTTTCTGAGGTTTAGAACATTTACGGTTTCAGAAACCTTTTGAAGGACTATATTCACAAAATTATTCAAATAAATTTTGGCTCGAAATCAGGTTTTTAGCGTATTACACAATCATTATTTAATTATTATTATTATTATTTTGTCAATAAACAATAATTACGTAAATTCTTATACCGCGTATTATGAGGAAAGATACAAATAATACATGGGTAAATATTCTGAAAAACTATACGAATATACGGAGGATAATGAATAACTATATGAATGAATTTTTTTATTTGGGAATTTTAAAAATAGTTACATATATATAATTTTAACATTATTTTGAGTGTAGTTCCATTTAGTACTTACCTCAAAGAATTGTTAAGCTTGGAGTAAATACTCACATATTTCGATGCGCTGATTACGAAAATGATGGTGTCAAGTCATTGACGACTCTAGCTCAATATGGCCGATCAACATTTTTTTCAATCAATCAGGTTTTATGAAATTTATTATCGGGAGGGTTTCTGGGGTCGTTGATTTTTGATACTGTTAATGGATCCGCCATTATGAATTTCTTCATTTGGCCAGCAGATTTATTATTATAGCGAACAAACTAAAACACCCTGGTGCCAATTTTTCGCATGTTCATTGCTCTGAAATCTATGTGAATCTTCTTTTTTAACGGATTGGTGTTTATAATATGCAAAATATTAGCAAGATTTATTGAAAAAGTATAACTACTTTGACTCTTTATACAGTTCGTAAATTATCGGAAAAAAAAACACACGTAGTTTTTTCGCGTTATTTTTACATTTAAGACGCATTTTGAACAATGGAATCTAATAGAGCGCAAATTTTTACATTGTTTTTTTTTTTATTAATATAATTATAAAAAATAATTATAAAAAATGTGATGAAACATATATGTGTGTATATATATAGATCATTCACCAAAATAACATCATTTTTACAGGGATACGATTATAAAAAAAAAATGTGTTAGACGCTCAATCAAAAAGGGTAAAAGGCACACAAATTTTGCACGCTCATTCTTGCCTACAAATGATGACTTAGGATACCCAGTAAGAAAGTGAAGATAAGTATTGAAGTACAAGAAATAGAATTAAGAATGATAAAGAAGTATTCATTTCAGTCCACAATTAATGCTTCTTTTATAATTCTGAATCCTATTTCTTGTTCTTGAATACTTTTTCGTTTACTGGCTGTGCTATATACGTTTTGATATACAAAACTACATCACATCCAAGCAAAGTTCAAAATACAAGTTTTTTAATTCTAAAGATTTTAAGTTTCTGGATTCAATTCCATTATCAATTTCAATCCGAATTATAAACCAGACAAATTTGATGGATGAAAGTGGAAAGACTAGTATAGGCCTATCTACTTCTGTCCGAACGTGTATTCTTTTTCCGTATACGAATTCGCTAAATGTGGATGAATGAGGAATAAGACTTAAATTATGCCTCTTCTTTATTAACATATTAACCCATTCGTTATATAACTATACCCATCAGTTTATTAATTTCCTAGACGGCAATTATAATGCAACCACTTAATTTCAACCTTCACCTTATCACACATTAAGAATCTCTTAAATACTTCGAAAGTATATGATAATAGCAAAATTAATTTTACCGCTACAATTAAACCCTAATAGCAAAATTGACCAATATGCAGGAGATATGCTGAAATTACGGTCATAAATGCTGCACATATGCTGTTATTTCGGCATGTTTCTGCATCTTTTTCATTCTATCTGGGAATTTGGTTGTTTATATATGAATTAAATTTAAAGACTATTTCGATTTTATCATACGAAAATCTCCTCGATCCATTAGAATTGATTTCATTATAACACTTGAATCAGAGTTGCGATATTAAAATTTTGACTCAAATAAATAGAAGAAGATAATGGCGAATATTATTTTGCACCGACGAATATGTTTGTTCTTTGTTAATTTGCACAAGAATTTCAATTTTCATCGACTTAGGCCTTTTTTGTACAGGATATCCGATGAAAAATTATTTACATTTTGAGTATAAAATCGATTAATGTCGCGTTAAATTAATTTAGTCTCCGATAAAAATCAGTCGTACGAGGTAAAAATAGAACCAATTATATACTTATCTTTTTTTTTTTATTGTTTCAGTGTGGGACAAATGACTGTCAATAAGACAAATCGGTTTCCCTTGTTGCTATTTAACCTCTATGATATTATGTACTTTACTTTACTTAATTCAATGTCCCCTATAGTATTTGCTTTTCACAAATCGTGTTTAAATCAATGACACGATAAGTTCAAAATATAAAAATCTTACATTATTGTCAGTTATAAAAGTCTGTCAAGGGCGGTCAAAATACGTGACTTTGCGCCATTGGCATACGTACCATATTGTACTGACCTCGAATAGATGATATTAAGGAGTTCGTGGCGGTGTCAAAAATCCAGTTACACCCTGGTGAAAATCCGAATGTACGGGGTGTCCAAAGTACAGCTCGTGTACAGTTAAACGCTGTTTTAAATGTACACGAGATGTACAGAAAATGTAATTTGGAACAGTGTACACTTCCCGTACAGTTCGATTTTTACCTGGGCACTGAGAAAAATGTAAAAAACCGTATATAAAAACGCAACCATATGTATTGCCAAGTACATGTAGGGACAAACAATATCATAGTGCCTGTATTTAAAACTACTTCTGATTGGTAAGAAGAATTTTTTACCACTACAGTAGGTTGTATTCAAAACAAATAACGTACATTTTGAATATTGTTGACAAAAACCGAACGTCTTTGATTCTTACTACGTGTTCTGTCTTCGTTTTCGTAAGAAGAACATATAAACAATAGAAATACATATATAGAAAGAAATTATAAAGGAGTTAGGTACGCTGTACAATATATATATGCCTAATATTCGTCTTATACAGGACAATACATGTACTGAAATCCGCATTTTGCCACCTGCAGGTTCTCCAGATTCTCGGAATTTATTTCTGTACGAAAAAAAAAAAAAAAAAAATAACCCTTTTACTACCTTTCCGGAAAAAATGTATAAATATGACTAATTGTTTAAATTTATATTTTTCGAGGTGTGCGGCGTAATAAATTGATAATGAAATCTATTTTTTTAGTATATCTACATATTCAATTTAACACTGTAAAGGTATATATATTTCTAAATAAACACATTCAGTACCACAATGGATTTGGTATTACCGCACTACTATACAGGTATCTTATATTATATGTTTTAAATACCAATCCGTATACTAATAAAAAATACGAAATATTGATGCCTACTATTTAACCACTACCAGTGGTAATAAATACGGTTTTTTTTCATCCAGAATTTCACGACTTTTTTTTTTATCAGATAGAAAATTAAATTTTTCCCACATAATATAGTGGAAGAATTCCCTAAACTTGTTGAAACCGGAAAAAAACACTAATTGCCTATTCGTTTATATTCTTGAACGACTGCTGCATAATGTACTCCATACATTGACACTATATAGCATAATGATATCTATCATTAAATGGGCCATTAAAACGTCATTAAATCGTGAAATAGAAATGAATGAAATGTTAATGAATTATACATGAATTACATATATTTTCTTATGAATATACAGATTTGCTGCCATACATATTACGGCATTTTAAACCATATATACTCGCGGGAAAAATAGTTATTTTTACAGACGTCGCGTTTTCCGAACGTTCAGAAACGATATGTTGCCAATTTTCGTTAGCATATATATATGATTTAATATACGAATGCTATAAAAAAAAAAAAAATTTATCTATGAAGATTTCCAAACACGTGATAAAATGTTACTCCTGATCTGTAATTGATTTGGTATACAATTGAAAAAAAAGAACATGATTAATGACGTGTAATCTTTCTAATTTATGATATATGTAGTATCAATATTTTCCAAATTAACATAAGTAAGCAGTATACTTTGTTTTCATATATTTTTGTTCTTATTTATATATATTACAAAATAAATTGCAAACATTTAATATATTCCAATAAGGTATGAAATTTAGTGATTTTATTAATTACATTTTATAAAGACGTAAATAAACGCCATCTTGGTTTTATTACAATTAAAAAAAAAAAAAAAAAAAATATATATATATATACATATATACATATATATATATATATTTATTTATTTATTTATTATTACATTTAAATAAGTATATATCTTCAGGAACTCTTTTCTGATACAGAATGAAATTAGAATTTTAATTTAGATTGACATTTAGGATTTGGAGCTGGTGACTTTAACTATTCGCCTTGACACTTTGTCCGAGAGTCGAACTTTTGTGTCATTATATTGACATTATTTATTGTCAATTTTTTAATTAACAATTATTAGTAAATAATTCTTGGAGAATTGGACTAATTAAAAAAAAAAACTAAATCATCGTTCTCTTCAAAAAATTCTGTATAAACAAAAGTAAAAAAAAATTTTTTTTTTTTAAATTGCGTAACATAGTATAATCATTATATTCTTGAGGAAATTTGATCAAAAACGCAATATTGTAAACTTTCATCATAAAAATAAATACATTATTAAGAAATTCTATTGATGAAAAAAATCTCTATGTCAATATTGATATTGTTTTTTTTTGTTTTTTTTATTCAATCAAGGGAATGAAATACAGATGTATATCTTATGAGATGAAGATGTTTTTCGTTATTCATCCTACGACGTATTTTTAATAACAATTGAAAGAAAATACATATTTAAAAGGGTAAAATACATATTTAAAAGGCCAAACTGATAAGCCTGTATGTTATTTTCTTATCAGTTTATTTTATTTACTATCATACCCATTTAAATATGTGTTTTCTTTTAAAATTTTGAAGAGGACTGTAATAAACGGACGAAATGTAAATGGATTATTTTATGAAATAGTTCAATTCCCTTCTAATTATTTACTAATATTTATTAATGAGCTTAGAAATCTATAGGTATACAAAGTCTTGATGATTATTTTTTGTACTAATATGTTGTCGAATGTCTTTTTACCTCTGTACTGATTAGAAAAGTGATTAGGTTCCAGATTTCCCAAGCTTCGTTACATTAAGCGGATTACAATCTGAACATTTTCATATATGCGATTTTATATATAATGTTTACATTTTTTATAATTGCAAAATTCTTTTTAAAGTTATTTTGATATCACAATATTGTTCCGTGTTGAAAATGCCCCAAAATTGTGAGCGAAAAACTGCATCAATTATTAAATCGATATGAAAACCCAAGTGTAGAATTCTTTATTGATTTCTTATGAAAATGTTGGCAAGTAATTCAAAAATAAGAATCGGTCATTTAGAGAGAAAAAAAATTCTTAAAATAAAATAATTTTCCTTATTTTATTTAACGAAGTCATTGATGAAGTTCATTATTATTAAGTGGATTTTGAGTTTTGTGAAAAATTATGTATAGGAGAGATAAATATAATTTTGAATCGAAAGCAGATAAAAGGGTCTTTTTAATGAAGGCAATTAAATGTTCATACTATAAATACGTCAAAATTCATTAATATCCTATTTAATGTCGTATTTCTAATACGGCTTTAAAAATGGTATATAAACCCATGGTAGAGCTTCCATTAAACGTCAGTCGTCGTTGAATGAACATAGTGGTAAGTCGGGGATCCCGATAAGTATATAAGTATAGTATGATTAAAATCAATTTATGAAACTGTCATTGAACGATTTTTGTATGGTTTTCACTGATTAATTTTTACTGTCAATTCGATCATTTTGTTTCGTTTTTAATCGCAGCACTCAACACTGATCCATACATATATCTCATTGACGACTGCGTAAATGGATATTACCGATCTCGATTTATTACACGACAATTCGCTGTATGCTGAGGTGTACGAGGAAGAATATGAGGCCTACTATGAAAACATCTCGATCTGTTACAACAATTCAAAACACAATGATGATATCACCGTCATCGATCAGCAATCATCATTGTGCTGTACCGAAGAGATTTTGCAAAATGTCGAAAATTATCGAACGTTTAATTACGCCGAGAACATCGAAACATTCACCGGCGAGAGCGACGTGATCCAGAAACAAATCTTCAACAAGGAACTCGAAATAACGATTCAAACCATCGATCGCTTAATGAAGGCTTACAACTGGAAATACAAATCTAACGCGGAACAATTGGTGGCCTTGACCACGTCCATGACGACCAAGTACAAAAAGGTCACATTTAAAATGCAGTGGAGAGACGCGTAAGTAGACGTCTTTAAGAAATTCTTTATGTTTTTATTTATTTATATTTTTTTTTTTAACGAAAAAACAAGAAATTGTGCAATTTTGTCAGATTGAATTTAGATTATAATAGAAATTATATAGAGAATCGTTTTCGCTTAAATCTGTTTGGAAATTAATCGTATGAATTGATGGAGATAAATTTCTTATTTTACAGATTCTGAAGCATTTGTTAACCGACATCTTACTATTTCATTATATCCATCTGTGGCAAATCTTTATTTATAACACCGTGGGAGAGAGAAGAAAGACTGATGTTAACAAAAGGCTGTAGAGAAGACTGCACTTAATTTCAGTATTATATAGATTATATATAGATTATTTAGTATATTTATAATTGTACTAATATAGTGTTTTAGTATTCTGACTGATTTATAAGCTCTGCAGTAATATGCAAGTGTAACTTACGTTCCGGAATGACATTGAAATTTATATCATTATTAAAATATCACGTAGCAGTAATGACCTTATTAACACTGCCATTCGTTTATTAGCAAATATATTGGCGTGTTAAATAATTATATAACTATAATGATACCGCAGTCGATTGAAGATGTATTTATTTTATCCAGCGCATATTTATTATATTTACTGATGTATTATTTCTTTTGCAATACCATATGTGCGTGTGTGTGTATCTCCTGATTTTAAGATGACTGAAAATCATCTGTTGACATTCCAACTGAGATCATCATCTCCAATATTCCTGTTGAAGTTACGCAGTTGACAATAAAGGAGTAGCCAGGAAAATATTGACAGCTTTGAATCTGACAGTGTTAACCATCAGGCAATTCAAATTCGGAATATACCAAATAGATCGACAAAATCGACTGATTCGTCTATAGTTCAAGGCCTATATTATCTTATATTATCGTTTTTAAAGAAGATCGAAATCGTCGATATCAACATTTTTGATTGATTATTGAAATATTGATGTAATCAGTACAATATCCGACACATTTATTACATTTAAAATAAAGAAAAAAGAAAAAAAAAAGAAAATGACATTATTATTGAAACAACTAACATAATTTATGCCTATATACCTTTTTCGCACTGTTGATTGCTGGACTTGGACGATTTTCGGAAAGTCTTGCGAACATTTTTGGTTAAATTTCCTATAAACTGATTTTCTTCATATTAAACAAATAACGTTTTACTTTGTCATGGAAGGGTCTTTGCATTTCCTATAAATGCGTGTGCTTTCGATTTTTTTTTTTCATTATTTCTATTTATTTTGCATGTTATTTAATTTTAAATTTCTGAAGAGGATATCCGCACTTTGGGAACGAAACGTAAAGTTTTAAATTTTCATTTAGTATAAAGACTGCTTTATTTTATTTTTACTTTTTCAATATTATAAACACAGTCGTAAAGTTTTTAACAATTTTTTATTAATTTTAACCTTTTTGGTTACTTATAACGCTCATGATCCCTTCCGTATACATACTAAGTCCAAAGAGCTTGCGTGATATTAATTATGGGATGCGTATAGTATTATGGGATTCCCCGAGACTTCGCAACGTTTTTTTGGGATGTCCTCACAAGTACCTTTGTATACATATACACACACACATATATATATATATATATATATGTATATAATGTATATTTTACCGGCTCCGCATTGTGTACAAACACGGATCTAAAACATTACGAAACATACATAATTATATTTTTTTGACAGAGGTATTCAAAGTGTTTCAAAGGACCCGGACCGATTAAATCACTTATGAAGTACGAGTCGCACTGAAAAACGATCAGCACGAAAGTTGTATGAAATGTAACTGACTAGCTGATGGTGACGTTATTGGCTTTCAAACCTTGGTAATATGTATATATTAAGGTTGCTCTCAAATTGATCTGGTCAAACCTGGTGGCCTTTGCGGAACTATCAAACGCGATTCATTACATAATTAATTGCAGAAAGTTTAATTGTTAAGAAGTGAAATGACGTCAGAGCGCATTTTTCAGATTTTTGCTATCTCATGTTTTCATGTCCCGAGAGAGATATTGTTAAAATTTACTGAAAATGCAATTTTTTAAAAATTCGACAAGTTTCGAATATTTTTTCTTGAAAAATATTTCTATTGTATTATAGAACATGTATTAATCGTTTTGGTTTAAAAGTTTCTAAAAAATATCGTGGATATTTTTTTATTCCAAAAAACTACATTTTTGTTTCTATACTGGAATTCAATGTATATACATTAAATATATATATGTGTGTGTGTGTGTGTGTGTGTGTGTGTGTACAAATATAATTATAAATATTATGTATCACATATGTACCTTCAATTTTAAGGAAAATTTACATAATATTCTACAAAAATATTCTTCGCTTTAAATTTCTTGGAGTGAAATTCTGTTTTTAAGCGAGTCGGAAGAATTTACTTTCCGAAAGAGTATCAATTGGAGATTTTCCAAACTTCCTTTTTTTTTTGAAAGATTATAATGGACGAAAGAAACATTTTATGTGATTTTATCACACGTTACATTGAATATGATAAGATATGTCAATTGGGATTACAGTAACAATCATCAGCAATTAGCGTGAAGCCTCGATTGTAAATGTGATTAAAGGAAATATAGATAGGTTTATTCAGTTCCCGAAAGGATGGCGTATTGAAAAAATACATCGCGCTATACATTTGCATCTGCACTGAAATAAGATTCTGAGCTAATATATAGTTTAATATTTAAAAAAATAATTTTAATGCGCTTACATTTAACGGAGATAACGATGTTGTATTTTCAGAGAAATAAGGTTCACATGATTGTCATGGTTAGGAAAATTTTCCCTACATATATGTCTGAAAATAGTTTAACCGAATATATTTATATATTTTTATTTCCATATGTAGTTGGTAAAAAGTAAATTATATATATTACGCTGATGATTGAATTTCCGTCCTATACGGGATGGAAAGTAATTCCGCAAACATGACCGTGATGTACATCGTTCTAACCTACATTTCCATATTTAAAGATTCACGTTGTCATAGTTACGATAATGGAAAGATAGCTTTTTCAAAATTCACCATATAAAGCATGAGTTACATACTCATTTACTTGTCTCGAATGCAATTAAGATTCATTAGCGGCGCTTTGGCGACGTAGAGGAAGCTTCGCGATATGGAAACGAAAGCTCCCCTTTTCTAAATTGTCATTGCTCAAATGAAAGTCATATAGGAAGAGCATCATTTTCAAGGATGAAGGTTAAGAACTGGACACGTCATGTGCCGCGTAAGATTTTTTTTTGTTCAGTCGCTGTCTATATAGGATTCTCGCATTATTTTGCTCGCGATATATCATTTCGGAAATACATCGTAAATTTTCCAGTTTCGGTTCCCTCATTACTTTCTGACATTGCATCGAAGCGCGAGCAAAGTTTCATATTTAAAAAGGAAAATCCGCCAATCTTTTATTTTATTTACTTTTGAAATTGCTGCATTTTATGTTTAAAGGTTAGTTTTTATTTGATTACACTATTATTATTATTGTTATTGTTACATTATTAAAGACAGTAAGTTATTGAATCAATGTAAGACGCTATGAAACAAAATAGTTTTCATTACTTGCCAAGTAATGTCGTTAAATTTTAAGTGCAAACTTTGAGCAAATCGGTCGTGTGGGCACATCGGCCACAATCACGACGGCGAAATGCTTGCAGGAGGATGCAAAACCAGCAAAGACGTCTCCCTCTCTCTCTCTTTGCAATAACCTTTGGCTCCTGCCGTACGAAAGATCCAAATGCTGCTCGTAAAGAACACCAAAATAAGTACGTAACTGGGACTTTCTTATATTCAAGCATGACTTCACGAAAACATTCATTGTTTTCATAATTATTTATTCGCAAAATATCATCCATCTATTGTCATCCCCAACCTCGCTACTATCATCTTCATCTCTATACCATCAACGTCATCTCCATTATTGTCCATCGAAAATGTGCATTTGTCAAAAGTGAAATGACGTTTCAGATGTTTCGTTAGAAGGTGGTCTTCCTTAACAGCAGTCCACGAGAGGCATCCTCGATCGGTATTCATCTTCTCGTCCGAAAGAGACCTACGTCACCATCGGCCATGCAAATCCATTCAAAAACTATCGCTATCATCGCATACTGGCTGCACGTTAGAATTTAAAAATTTTTTCGAACGTCATGGCTTTATATTAGTTTTTCATTCAATCACATTGCGAAAATGACTTTTTAACGTTACAGATCTAGCAGATGCTCAACAACGAGTATGTCCGATTATTCGTCCGCCGGCTTGATTCCTCTAGCACCCGTGAAATTATTATACAGCGGCAAGAAGGCCAATCAAAATAATACGATGCAGTATATGTATCCGAAGACAATATGTTACAATAACGACATGGAAAGTATCGGCGAGTGGGAATATGAGAACGACGACCGCGAAAGTATCGGCTACAAACAAAATTGCGCAGATTCGGAACATTCCGGCTCGACGTATTCCTCGAGAATTCACAAGAGCGTCCGATTTTCAGATTCTAACGGAAGTACGAGCATTTCTTCAAGAGCGTACGTAAAACGGAAGCCGGCTCGTTTGTCCCGTATTTATCATTATAACGCCGTAAACAGTCCGGGCGCGATCTTAAATAATTCGATACAGAGAGAGGAATTGTACGAAAAAGTCATCAAATGGAACACTGATATTCAAAGAAGGCTCATCGTGAAATCGAAAGGGGTTCAGTGCAATTGGGTGAAACCCCCAAGTCAGGGGATCTTGAAGAAAACCACGCATCGTTGCACCGACGTTGAATCACTGACATTGACGTCGACGATCGGATGTAACACCGAGGCGGTAAAAATGTGTGATAAGAAGGTCGCCGTGATGAAGCGTACGGTTTTGAAAAAAATCGTTTATCAAAATTCACCAAATCGTACAAAGAATACATCGACTTGGATAGACATCGAGAACGACGGTAAAATGGACGATCCTAAGACTGACGAGAAAGATGATCGTAACAAAAGCGACGCCGGTGTAAGAAGGCTGACAGATCAGGCCACGTCTACGATGACGTTGATGCAAGTGCAAAAGTCGGTGAACACTGATAGTGTTCAGGACAAAACGTCCAGCAAATTGAAGGAGTCACCACCTCGCGTGAACGGCGATAGAGGAATTAAAAATATTGTGCAGAATCAAAATTTATCGCCTGACCAAAACAAACGAGACTCGAAAGAAAATGAAAGGAGGAATGCTCCGAATAAAAATCATCCCATGTACAAAAATAACGTAGCGAATGGACCTTTCGATCATTTCAGGCAAATGTGGTTGCGAACGATTGACGGTATGCTGAAGGATTTTAATATCCCTGAGGACGATCAGTACAACATTAATTCGGATATCGACTCGTCCAAACTTTTTCGGGAGGCTACGGAATATTACTTGAAGCAGATTCCACGGAACATCAACTTGCAAGACGTCAATAAAAAAGTTGGACGAAACACGTTCACAGTTCACCGTCAACGCCTTCCTCCAACAGACATTCTGAAGGAACATTTTCATCAACGAGTAAGGGGTATCGAAATGAGTCTGCCGCTAGTGACGACGAAACAAGCCTATGACACTTTTCCACCGAAACCCACGTCGAAGAAGTTCAAGTATGCGTAGGTTTCTCATTAGTCGTATCATGTATAAACGTTGTCATTTAATTAACATTAAAAAAGCTGTACTTATAACAATGTAATGGACCGTAACCCTTTTTCCTAATGTGTTTTTGTACATTTTCATGAGTTGGATCATTCCAACTCTTTTTTTGAGACCTGTCGTTTGAATTTTGGTTTCTTAAAGTGTTTTTATCTGAAAAAAAGGTTTGTAACAAATTTTAAAAAGATCGATTAATTATTTTTTGTAGTATCATGTCCACTTTTGGACATTTGAAAATGCAATTTCGAGATAAACGGGATGAAGGTTCTCAATAAGGATAAAACTATAAAACTATATGAAAATTTTTTTTTTTAATATATTACTTAGAACCTTCGACTCCAGGTTCATAAAATAAGTCCTCGACTAATTCGAAAAAGTCCAATAAGTCAATTTGTTGCTTAATGTTGATTATGCGGCTAAATACCGACGCGCTACTTTTATCAAACTCCCTTTTACCAATGCCTTATTTTCGTAACAAAACCTATCTTCCATGGAGAGTTCATAATGAATTACTATTTTTGGCTTGAAAATATATTTACTTTCTGTTTAATTTGAATATTCTAGTTTGGGAAGATGACGTTATCGAAGGGGTCGGTTTAGCAGCCCCTTAAGGGGAAGCTAAAGCGGTTCGGTTGATAACGTCAATTCCTAACCTGAAATATTCATATTTGCTTAGGATTCGCTCCATAATAGGATTAGGTATTCTATCGATAAATAAAAAGAATAGTTAAAAATTGAAAAAGTAATTAAAACAAAATTATATCTGTAGGAAGGAACTGGTTACATTCAACTACCTTTATTTAAAAATTTAATGATACTATAGTAATTGTAAAAGAAAACAATTGTACTAAAAATCGATAAAAAATACTTGCAAATATGATAATAGCAGAATAGCAGAAAAGAAAATGAACAAATGTTAATATAGTTACTACAAACCGGGGCAAAGAAAAGTGCTAAGCAAAAACACACGAAGGAGATGAAATTTTATGAACCTAACCGAATCTAGTACGGTCAAAAGATGACTAATGTCTCTAAAGTTTTCTAACATTTTCCATATAATATTGTTGTGGAAAGTCGATAAAAGTGCGATTACCAATAGTTCTGAACAGACATGAAGTGACGCAAAGCCAATTGTCAACTTATTACTTTTGTGAATAGGGATTCCACAACACATTCTGAAAATGTAGAAGAGAAGGTCCTGAATGTGATAAAATCAAATGCTGAATTAAATGTTGGTTCGACAAAAATCGTTCGACAAAAACCGCCGACTACAGTCTTGCGCCCGAAAAAAGTCGAGGAAAACCCCCTAAAACCAATCACAGAAACCAATCTTTTAACTTGCATTGATCACAAACAAGATGCGGTTAAAAAAAACATCAGGAACAGAAGGACTGTTAGTAAGATACCACGGAAAATTGTAAATATTTCTACCAGTAAATAAACGTCAGAAGATCCACAGAAGATTGATTTTGCAAAGAACAGATGTGGCGATTTGGATGTTGCAATTCCAGGTATATACCAAGCCATTATCTTTTATGTCTATACAGTATAGGTTGTTTCAATATTATCCTATTCAACTTTTAGAATACGTCATAAGGATTTTGGTCTATGTTTGAACTCAAAGTCAAATGTAAAAATAAAGTGACTGTAGACCGAAACCACGCGTACAAAATATAATTTTGAGGAATGGTTAAAATTGAAGGAAAACATTTCTTTTCATACCTTAAGTCAATATTGCCTATCAAAAATGGCGGTGAAAACAGCTCTAAAAAATAGCTTTGAGCTCAAACATATCTCAACCAAAAAAGTGAACTCTTTTTTTATGTCATTCATATAAGCATTAAAAATGTAATTTGTTATTATTATAAATCTATTGCAGATACGTGAATAGAAAATTTACAACAATTAAGTGGTCGAATTACGAACTTTCGAATTGAACGCAGTGTGGAAAACGTCCATTATCCTCCAAGGCATATACGCTAGGTAATAAATTGAAATGATGAGAAATAATAATGGATGTTACTTAGACAAACAATTTTCATTAAAAATTAATAACATCATTCGCCACG
This sequence comes from Trichopria nigra, assembly GCA_030522945.1. NCBI lineage: Eukaryota > Metazoa > Arthropoda > Insecta > Hymenoptera > Diapriidae > Trichopria > Trichopria nigra. The sequence continues at coordinate 14,384 of JAPYZR010000659.1, read as the reverse complement.
TTGAAGACTTCTGTCATTCTCGAAACAGCATCCATTTATTAAAAAAAAAAGTTTTTCTCAAATCCTAATTTTTCATCGCGATACAGTATAGAAATTAATCGTGGCGCTGTATCGATTCTATCTGGATTTACCAAGAACAATTATCACGATCCTCCCCTATTTCTATTTAAGCATTCCTCTCTTTCCTGCTCCTGGCATTCTTCGTTTATAATAAAAAAGACATTAATCCAAATTGTATTTCCTAATACTTAATACTTGCAATTTAGCAAATGGTTCATATTGATTATTATTATTATTATTATATTTATTTTCATTAAATAGTACTCTTAAATTGTTTATTACTTTTATAGTCATATATGTCATATCAGGTATTTTCTGAACAAAAGCAAAATAGAAACGAAGCATAATTTACAGTGTTTTTCACTATAGATTTTCTAAATAAAATCTAGACAGAGTCGAGAGATTTTCTCGTACAGATTTTATGGTGGTTTTCCGATATAGGGCTTTTACAATAAAACGGAATGCCACGATTACTTTCTACCTGGGTATTACTTTCTCCCTGCTATGTACCATTATCGTATTAAATAAGTTTTAAAAAAACTTGCAGGTTTTAATTTTGAAATTGGACATACGCTAATTCAACCAGTAAAAATTGTACGGAGTCCGTTTAAGTGTTAGTCAAACTATTATGTGAATTCGTTAGTGTTACGTAACATTCTACGACAGTAATGAGTATTGCGTGTATAAAATGTGATCAATGTAAAGTCAAATCATAATAAAAAAAAATATATTTATACAGTTTCTAAACAAAGAAACGACTTTTTAATGAACTAAATGTTAAATAGGTTTTAAGTGCAATATGTCATGATTTATCGAAATGTTTTTGTTGGACACAGCGGAGTATTCATATTCTTAAAATATGCCATTGAAATATTATCAATACGCATATTTATATTACGAATGCAACAGTAAAGCAAGAAGTTAGATATTATATGGTACCATAGTGCAAAGATAATTTTTTGTTGTATTTTCATTGAAAACAAGAATTTTTGATTATTTTTTTTCTTTGTAATCTTTTATATTTATATTTATTATAACAATTTCTTGTTGTATAATTCGTATTTCACTAAATATTTATTATGTTTGTATCATATCACTTATTTCTCCAGTATAATAAATTCTTTGAAAACGTAATAAACTGATAAATTTTTTAACTATAAATTCAAATTTCATATTCGTGTGCAGTTTTCGATATTTATTATAACAATTTCGGATCTTTTTTATCTACATTCTAATATACAAAATGCTGTGAATTAAACTAAATCTCCGGGATCATTTTGGGCAAAATTTCGGAAAAAATATCAACTTTCAAAAATCGGATTAGTTTGGGTAAAGTAGAAAGTAATTTGGCGAAGAATAGAAAGTGGCTTAATTTTGAGGAAAGCAGACCAAGTTTTTAGGATCATTTTGGGGAAAATTTAATAAAAATATAGTGACTTTTGAATATTGCTAGATTTAATCGATTTATTTCGGCATTTATCAGATTAATCTTTCTGAAAGATGACATTCATTAAGGAACAAACATATTTTAAAGTTTATGACATATACAGAGAAGAGGAAATTAATGACTGTCAGGTTCGTGTAACTTCCTTATTGACCGTATTCAGTAAATCGTCCGTAAAAAATGTTTGCATCAATATATAGTCGAAATATGTAATGTTCGCATAATAGGAAATTTCTGTGAAATCCAAGAGCTAAGAATCATTCTTTTTAGCGAACTCAAATATTTTCCCTAGAATCTAAATCTTTAAATATGACAAAATTTTTTAAACCATTAACGTACAAAACGACGATTTTGTGCAGGCATTTTCAAGGATACCATACCTATTCGAAAACAATTTTTTTTTCTTCAAAATCCTATACCGGGGGTTTTTGAGGGTGCTCTTTCGGAATTTCGAAAAAAAAACTTCAATGCCAATGTTAATTTTGCAATTTAATACAAAAAATGTCATTTTTCAACGCGATTTTTTTTCAAAGTTGATTTTTTATTTTTTGTCCGTATTTAATTAATCATAATAGCACCATGAATCGTGGTCCCGATGTTTAAAACCTCTAATACCATGAATAGCAGATTTTTTTGCTCTGATTATTCCAAAATGGCGGTTGTATACCGTGGAGTCATAAAAATGTTCATGAATGTTTTACTTCAAAACTATCAACTTTACGAAAAATATTGATAGAATTAAAAGTGCTTAAAATTACCCAAGGAATATGTAAGCATTTTTCATAACTTTTTCGACCACTTTTGGAATTTAGGAATGGGACCAAATTTGAAAAATTCAAAAATGTCTCAAAAAATTTCTGAAAAAATTCACACGTACTCCGTGTATAATTTTAAGAACTGTCTGTTCAACAACATTATTTTGCAAAGTCAGTCATTATCAACTAAAAAATTTTTCAAATGAAAAAAGACTAAAAAAATGTGACTTTTTTACTTAAATTTTTTAATCATATACATTGTAAATTTACATTACGTAATGGTAATAATAAAAATCCATTACATTTATTAGAAATTTACTCGACTATTTGTAATATGTATAAGTATAAACATCCTATATTATTCGAAGAAAATGTAAAAAATTAGTATGTAATTTTGAGTTCATAAAATTACCAATTTTTAAAAATTAACTAGTTTACGAGTTAACCAACTCATTAAAAGTTATTTATAAATACTATACACGGAAATAAAATTGATAAATACATTCACGAGTGAATGACCCGAACGCAAGCGAATAGTAATAAAAAAAATCTCGGCCTGAGGTATCGTAATGTCACATAACATCCGAGATATATATTAATGATGCTACTAATTAATTGATATTTGTGTCGATCTTCATTTTATCACCTGATGGATCCAAAGAGAGATATTTCCGGGAGCGCATAATGAAAAGTAAATATATATACGCGCAAAAATGCAAACTGTCATTATTACAGATGAGCGTCGACAGTCTTCAGAAACAACCTTCGGTTTATCTTAAAATTATTCATTTAAATGTCGAGTACTGTAATTTTATAATTGGAATAATTTTATAATTCGTTTTATCGATAGATTTATTTAGTGCGCCCGATTCAACAGTTATCCAACTTTGATCAGATAAAAGATACGATTATGGAATATTCAAAGTACATTGTTTTACTATAACTGGTTTAATCACATTTTTTGACTTAATTATACTTCTTGGTTGTTATTTCTTGTAGTATAGGTATAATTACAATATAATAGATAACACGACCTTATCGACTCGATCATGTAAAGGAACATTTTTTAAACGTCCTTTAAACAAAAAGTTCTCTCTCAATATTTCTTTGGATAGGACGAATATACGATAATTTACGAGAGATTATAAATAATTAAAGTGTTCACATTAGAGATAAGACTGTTTAATTGATTTGTTAAGAGATGATCTGAATATCAAATACGGACAAATCTATTTTTACACGCCATTTGTAAATAACGAAATTAAAAGTCAATATAATAAAAATACGCATAATAATCAGCGATGTTAATCATTTACATTCGTTTAGTTTTCCCCTTTTTTCAGCAAAAAGTATTTATAAACCCTGAATGTAGTCAAACATTTTGCAGTTCCGGGTATTTTCGCATGGTGTTCCCGAATTGAGTGACGGGTACAAAAAACTTTTTTTTTTTAATTATTATACGTTAATCATTTGTTTATGACCATTTTTTATTAAACGTTGAAAGAAATATTTTCATGACGACATTAATGATAAATATAATAATAAATATCATCATTTAATTTGTGATGGACATACATTTCCAATGAAAAATAATAGAGTTTGTGTTTAAATGAAACATGAATGTCCAAACATTGATTCTCGAAAAAAAGACGTATAATTATAGTTTTTTTTTTTTAAATATAGACTTTGATTTTTGATAGTAATTAATTTAATCAATTAATTGTTTTATTCTGTTGGAGAAAATACTTCAATTCATGACGATGCAAAAATATTTGCATTCTAACGCGTGAATGACGAACACGTATCGATCCATCATAATTTTTTAAAAACTATAAAATCGTTCGTAAAATTGCGCCATTTCAATTCACCGACAATTTCGAAGATGGTTTTGGAAAGAAGGAATAAATACAAGTAAGCAAGCGTTCATTTAATCAACTTATTATTACAGAGAAAAGCAAGAAAAAAGGCGAAAAAGTTTTAAATCTCAATCCAGAAATAATTTTGAAAGTATTTGAAATATGTTTAATGTTTCTTCAGGATAATTTTTTTTTTCTGTAGAAGAGAGAATATTTTATACGTACCTATTAATCAGCCCGACCCTTTCAAATATTGTCGTTATATTTTTATATTATTTAAAATTCAATGAAATGTTCAAACAAGATTTAATAAAATTTTTTTTTTTTCAAATTTTTTGTTACAAAACAAAATTGCAAAAATCGTAAAATTTTCTAATATATATAATAATATTTGATAACATACGATTTATGAAAAAATGTATACTATATATAAAAGTGTCTGTTTTGCATAAACTTTGAAAAATTGATTTCGCAAATTTCAAATTTTGCATATGCAGTTAAATTTTGTTCGAATTTGTGGAAAATAATTTACGTGAAATGTCATCAAAAGTAGACGACAGCAATTTTTTTATCAAGTGTGTCAAAAAATCTGAAATTTTCAAAGAATATACGCTTAAAGTTCATACAAATATATATGCCCAATTATTTTATAGGCAGAGATCAGGTTTTAAAGCTGCGTATAATTTTAATTTCTTAACCAAAAACTTAAAAAAAACATCATTTTTTCCTAAATTTGAATTAAATTCGAATGAAATTTTTACGATTTTTGAAATTTTGTTTTGTCTAAAAAAGAAACTGTACGAAACTTTTTTTTTTGAACCGTTCGTCATTTTTTGGGTATAGAATATGGTTTTTGACAATTCGATTCGGTATGGAATGCCTTATATATATGTTTAAAAACGAATTAATGAAAAAATTTCATTTTTCATTGTTAATATATAATTCTCCTTTGTACTTTTCATACACGGATTATTGGCATAATATTTGATTTAATTCGTGTATATGTAATTTTTTTTTCAGGATCTCTGCAGCAATGACAGAAAAAATCCCTTTGTTCGTTGTAATTTTATTTTTCTTTGCTTCAATCCCGTTGTCTCAGGGTAGTTACTACAAACATCGAGGACGCCGTCAATCTGCTCAATCACGTGATTGGAATGATGATTTAGACAAGCCAGAAATGATGAGAGGTAAATATCTGATAATGCACTAATGATAATTTGAATGATAATTTTATGAATTCGAAATTTGTAATTTCTTAAATTCGAAAACGAAACCAGGAAAGCTCAGATTTTGAAAACATGTATATGTTTTTTTTTTTTAATTTATCCATGTACTTTATATTTTAGGACCACCGAAAATCAAAATGGAAAACTTAAATCTTGACGTAGCAGAAGGCGGGTCGATACATTTTAAAGGTAGCATCATTGCAATACCACCGGCGAGCATAATTTGGATGTTGAACGACACAGTAATTAAAGGACCCCGATGTGTTCCTCAAGACAACGGATGTGTGATTGATTACAATAAAGACGGGATCAAAAAAGAAGACGCCGGAGTCTATAAAATTTCAGCCATAAACGAATATGGAACTGCAATGTTTTCGGGAAAGGTCACTGTGACTTGTAAGCATTGTATTTTGTTAATTTCTAATTTTACATGTTCTATTTTACTATTGTCATTAAATATCAACAATAGCATTTTTTTTTTTCAAAAAAGATGTCGCAGAAATGCTATATATGATAGTAATGGGGTTTAATTAACTTTTACTTCCGTGTTAGACTCTGGAAATGAAAGAGAGAAAATGAAAAAAGATATATTTTTATTATTAATTAATTTGATTTGATTTATAGCAATATCACCGCCTAAAATCGACATACGTAACCTCCAAAAAGGAATTCGAGATGAAGGCGAGCTTTACTTCGAAGTTTACGTTTTTGGAGTACCTGCTCCAAAAGTCGAATGGACTTTCAATGGGACAATAATACGGGGACCACATTGTAAATCAATAGAAAATGGTGTTTGCCGTGCAGATATCGTCAAGCAGAATATAGGGATCGAAGATGCCGGTCTTTACCAAATAACCGCAATTAACGATAGGGGATCTTTTACAGCCAATGTCAACGTCATTGTAAATAGTGAGTATATAGTAACGCATTATCCTAATTGTAATATAGTAATATTCTAAGTTAAAAACTGTACTTATAAGGCCGCATGAAAATATCAATAATTTAAATTAAATTATAAAAAAAATTTAAATACATGTTTGCAAACGACTATTTTGATTAAAATAAGATTTGATGAGAAACTAAAAAAAAAAAAAAAAAAATACAATCAAAATAGGTCCCACAGAGATTTGAACTCGGTTCGCTGGATTCAAAGTCCAGAGTGCTAACCATTAGCACACATAAAAAATTTAATTAAATGATATATTATTAACATATTTACAACTATTTATAATGAATAAAAAATTTGTTATATACATTAATATAGTCATAAAATGTATTTATAAATAAAAACTTTGTTTGTAATCTTTACTTTGAGCGTAACTGCATGTTAGTATGTACCTTATATTGTATTTTTTTCGTTTAATTTCAAGCATTTTTTATATCATTTTGTTCAAAAAACTTTATGTCATACCAGAAAATGAAAAAAAAAATCACAGGTCCCATGGTGTAATGGTTAGCACTCTGGACTTTGAATCCAGCGATCCGAGTTCAAATCTCGGTGGGACCTTTTTTTTTATTTTTTCATCGAATGTTATTTTAATCAAAATTGTCATTTGATAAAAAAAAAACGTATCTAAATACTTTTTATAATTTTTTTTCAAATTTTGGTGTATAATTATAACCATTATTTTGAGCCGTCATGTCGCTTAACTCGTTTACGTACAGTCTCCGAGTCTCGTCGTTCTGTTTGAATTATGTGCTAGCATTTTGGAAGCCTCTTCGTTGCCACAGACTCATACCCTACCGGAAACGGTAACCGCAAAACGACCACAAAAAAAAACCGGTCTAAATCGGTCCCGAAAACAACCAAAATTGGGTTAAAAAACCGGAAAAGTACCGACGTCGAAACAGATAGGCTCGTATGTCCGTATTTTCTTGGTTGTTTCGCGGTTTAATAAGGCGAAAAAACGTGGTATTTTCTTGGTTGCCTTGCGGTTTAGTATCAAAATATAACCGTAGTAAACTTCATAAATATCGGTATTTTTCGGGGTTTATTGTAGTTTAATTTCGAAAAAAATACCGAGTGGATTTTCGACACCGGTATTTATTCGGTTGTTTTTACTTAATATTGGTTGCTTTAGAGACCGCTTTAGACCGGTTTTTTTTTGGCAATAATGCCGCATATTTCCGGTTACCGTTTCCGATAGGGTAGTTTACTCCGAGTTTCACAGACTTCAAGTCAAGTTATGTCATAGTTAAATTACAGCAATGACATACTAGAAAATGAGAAAAGAAAACCCTAGTAGAAATTTTGAACAGGTCTGGCCGCAGGCACATCCGTACGTATATAGAAAGCGAGCCATGTCTGTTCAAACTTTCTACAAAACAAATACCGTAGGTCCCATGGTGTAATGGTTAGCACTCTGGACTTTGAATCCAGCGATCCGAGTTCAAATCTCGGTGGGACCTTTTTTTTAGCAATTGTCAAAAGAAATAAACCCTGAACTTGAATGCGGTCTTTTAAGCGATGCTTGGCTTTACTTACAGTGGTTTTGGTCAAGTTTATCATCGGTGAGTTAATAATGAGTCTTATGTATGTCGAGGTTCAAAATTCGGTTCGACATTTTTGCAATGTCAAGCAAGATGGCCTTCTGCTTTGCTTTGTGATATGGATTTTCTAAGACTGAGTGTAGAATTGCTGGACATACGTTTAAAGTAATGATACGATTAGTTTTTGATACCAGAGGGCGAATTTCCAGGTCATTGGGTCTGATGTTTATAGTGCATTTTTTGTCCATGATTTCGTCTGCAAGTGCTTTGCTTGACAGACAGAAACCTACTCTTTCATGGGAAATTCTTGAGACGTATACAGGATGTATCGTGGGTTATTAACCTTCCTAAAGTAACGGTGTATTCTTGTATTGTGTGCACTTCGACTTCGTCCACGACGATTTCTCGTTCTTTCCTTGGGAATTGATACTGTTCTGACAACTTTTGCATAGGAAACTATTTTGCATTCTGACATTATAATGAAGTTCATTATTGTGGGGTTTTGATTTGGGTGTGCTCCTGCAGTCAGAAACACTCAGTAAACCCACCACTAGAAAATAAGATCCCTTTCCGTTACACTACATCACACTACACAGATTTAAACCATTCATAGTTACAGATATTAGAGAACTTGTATAAATTTATTTATTTTGGATTTGTAATACTTGCGGTTGTGTTTGACAACACAACTATATGCTCGGCGGCGGTATAGTCACGCAAAACGTAACATAAGTTATACAAATGTATCGTATATCAATTCGAAGACTAGGTGGCTCTATTTATTCTCGTTTGACTTCAATCATTATTAAGCCTTTTTATAATTCATTTGTGAAACATTTGAAAAAATGTCTACATATTCTAGTGAGGTCATACTAGAAAACAAGAAAAAAATCAGAGGTCCCATGGTGTAATGGTTAGCACTCTGGACTTTGAATCCAGCGATCCGAGTTCAAATCTCGGTGGGACCTATTTTGATTGTATCTTTTTTTTTAGTTCCTCATCAAATCTGATTTTAATCGAAATAGTCTTTTGCAAACATGTATTTAATTTTTTTTAAATTTATTTTTGGAAATAAATAATCTTCATATTGAAAATATAGAATTGAAAAAAGTATAAAATTGATTAAAATTTATAAATAATGACAATTTGTATTTTGTACAATTTAGTAACACCAAGAATCGAATTGAAAAAATCAAACTATGTGGTCAAAAATAACGGAACAATTAGAATTAATGCACTCGTTCATGGGGAACCGATGCCTGATATAACGTGGAAATTAAATGGAGACGTAATTGAGGGATCTCGATGTTTCCCAGTGAGTAGAGGAATTTGTATTGCAGAATTTGTAAAAAGTAATGCCAATGATAACGATAACGGTCTTTATTTAATGACTGCGAGCAATAAAGTTGGGTTTGTGCAGCAAGAAGTTACAGTGACCGTTAAGGGTAAGCATTTGACAATTAAAATGTGTTCATTATATTTTACCATTTTTAATAAATATTCTAAATTTAAAATGTTATATTTTATCACTTATTTGTCTTTTCGTTTTTTTGTATTTCAATTTTTATTTCGAATTACATCAAAGTACACTTATGACTATGCAGTAACTCGACTTTGTTATTATTTTCTATTTTAATCGTTTATCAATATTTCTTTTTCAAAAATTTACTGTACTTATCAACCGAGTTACATCGGTTTCCATATCTTTGTTTGTTTTTATTACTTTATGAAAGTTTAAATAAAGTTTTTAATTTTTTCATTTTTCATTTTAATTTTTAATTTTATATATTAAATTTAAAGATTTTTTATTTATTTATTTACTTTGTATCTTTAACGACTTTTATTTTTTTTTCGTCAAATTTGATTAATATTTCTTTTTTGTCAATGTTTAGATATATTGTTTTTAATTACCCTTTTCTGAGCATAATTATTCTTACTTAAAGTAATGTCAATTTTTTATTTACAGGTCCGCTTATGCTTAACGTACAACCCACCAATATCACCGTCGCTGAATATCAAAGTTTTAGAATAATAGCTCTAGTCACAGGGGACTCTAGACCCAACATAAAGTGGAAATTAAACGGAGACGTTATAAATGGCCCACCGTGCATTCCAGTAGAAAGAAACGTATGTCGTATGGAATTGATAAGAAAGGGTGTTACCATTATCGATAGTGGAGTTTACGAAGTTACGGTTAATAACGAGATTGGAGAAGTAGCATCCAATACAAGTGTTTCTGTTACCGGTAAGTATTTTCGTTTTATTATTTTTTTTTTTTAATAGTATTTTGGCAATGCGGAATCAAAGATGTAGTAGTGCGAGAAATTAAATTTCGCCAACTAATGAAGAAATAATCGACATAAAACAAAGTGTTTCTTTTTTGTTGATGTGAGTTTTGTCAATACGTTCTAGAAAGATTGTTCTTCAACATTATTAACGCTAATTACGATTGTGCGTTTTTAACAGCAATTTTTTAATGTTGTTACAATACAAGATATTTGATTATGCAATATTTTGCAGATTTGATATAATATTGATAAAATTTTGATAGTGACAAATTTCTGAAGTTTTTTATTCTTTTTTTCACAAATCGTGGATATCATTTTTAAAATGTTTGGCAGTTTTGACATTGATGACATTTATTTTGTTCCTAATGGTGTATTTCACTTTTCCACATACACTCAGGCATTATATTTTTTTTTATTTTTTTTTTTTTTGAGAAAGTATCGATACTTTTGATGTAGCTATTTTACTGCAATTTTTTATGAAAATACAGAGATGCTTTATTGAAAGTACCTTTTTTGCGTTTGTGTTTTCGACGTTTTTCTACGTTTTTAAAAAAATTCTTTCACTTTTTTGTGCTTTAATTGGTTTGTTTTGCGTTTCTACGTTCTTTTTTTGTTTTCAACTTTTATTATTATCTTTTCAAGGTTGTTTTGTGCGTTCGACATTTTTTTACGTCTTTGTACATTTTCGACGTATTTTTGCGTTTTGACATTTTTTAAAATGTTTTCGAATTTTTTTTTTTCGTTTTGACGTCTTTTTTGCGTTTTCTACGTTTTCTGCAACTTCTTTTTAATATTTTGGAAGTTTCTTATTGTCTTTTCGAGTTTTTTTTTCGTGCTTTGGTCCTTTTTCATATGTTTTGTACTTTTTATTTTACGGTTTCGATATATATTTATTTTGGTCTTGCAGTTTTTGATTATACTTTTTACGCTTTTCAAAAGTTGTTGATGGCGTTATTTTGCATTTAAGGTAATTTTTGGGAAGTAGGAATAGTAACAAAATATATACATTTGCTAAATTATATATATATATTACTCTTCACATTATTGTAATTTAGCATTTACATAAGTACGCTCTAATTTATTTATTTAATTGTAATAAAAATGTAGAATAGCATATGCTTTAATTATATTTATGTTAAAAATAGTTCCACCAACAATCAAAGTAGAAACATTCAAGGACGTCGTAAAACCGAATGAAGCGTTTACCATTAAAGCCTTTGTTATTGGAGTACCAACTCCACGGGTAACCTGGACACTTAATGGACAAAATGTGAATAGTGTACATTGCCAACCGGTGTCCAAAGGCATTTGCCGATCGGAAGTTGTTCGCAAAGCTGCTACCATACAGAATACTGGAAATTACGAAATTTCAGCAATAAACGAATACGGAAGGGCAAACGCAACTGCCGAAGTAGTGGTTGGTGGTAAGTTGCATATATACAGAATGTATGAAAGTATTTCTAGATAAAAGTAAGACTTACCAAAAATTTAATTGATAGAACTTGATATTACCGACCGAGTTATTTCAAAGCTTCATTTTCATTTATCTTTTTGCATCAATTTCGCCTACTCTATTACCTGCATCTAATACTGACTAAGTGCTTCTTAATCAATTTTTTCTAATTACAGAACCACCAAGATTTGATATAAAGAACTTAAAACTTGTCGTAAAACAGAACAACACAATTCGAATCGTTGCAAACCTTTATGGTGAGCCAACACCGAATGTGTCCTGGACATTTAACGGAAGGAATTTCAATGGACCATCCTGTACTCAAGTACGTCTGGGACTATGCAGAATCGAATTTGTCAAAAATAATGCCAGCATAAATGACAAAGGAATTTATGAAATTACTGCTGCTAACAAATACGACGTTGCTTTTGAAAAAGCCAATGTCATAATATATGGTGTGTATACAATTTTATAACTGTAATAAAACCAAATATGATTTTACGATGACGTGCAACAAATTTTGGAATTATTTTGTTACATGTTCGTATAATTATACGTTACCTTTTGAGAGATATCTGAAGTAGTCCTCCATTAAACTACGGTCTATAAAATTCCTAACCTAAAAATAGTTGAAAATTGAAGTATCTACATGTTTTTTTTTAAATGTTTCGCATATTCATGAATTGACAAGATGCTTCTAAATTATGCGATCGGCAATGCAGGAATTTACATTGCCAACCGGACATGTTCAAAGCATTTCTGTCGGTAATGTCAATTCCTAATGTTAAAAATGGTAATTTCCAATTAAAAAGTGATTTTTTAATTCGAATAAACATTCATTATTAATTTCACAAAACTGTTTATTTCATTATTCATTTGTTTTAGTACCGTCAAAAATAAAAGTGGATAACGCCAATCACATTGTTAATTCGAACGACAATCTGCGAGTGATTGTCACTGTTGCCGGTTGGCCTACACCAAAATTACTGTGGACAATAAATGGTAGATCGATGCGCGGAACGCCTTGTACTCCTATGGAAACTGGTATTTGTCGAGGTGTATTCAATAGAAAAATTGTCAATATCAATGATACGGGTACCGTCCAAGTCGAAGCCTCCAACGAATACGGGTCTGATTCTGCCGACTTCAATGTCACACTTGCTTGTGAGTATAGATTAAAAAGACAATATTCACTTTCACGCCGCCATCAACTTTGTTTACTGGACATTTTTAGATTATTTTTGTGTCGACTGTCATAAAAGTAAAAATGTGTATTAAAAATAGTCTGCGTACAATATTATTCTAGTTAATGTTAGTATAGAAATTCCCGATGCGCCAAACATAACACATAAAACATTTGCGCGAAAATTCTGATGTTGTGCGCCATCTACTAACAGTTAAGGGAGTTACAGTAGAGTACCAAATTGAGAGTCATTTATGCCGATCAGAATTATATTAGACAATTGATCCACACAGAAGGATTATTCACTTAATAATCGAAATACATCCTATATAGAATAACAATATGAAGAAAGTTCACGGTATTACTACCGGAATTCGAGAATTAAATTTAAAAAATGTACAATCTGAAATGTTAGCGAAAGGAAAAGAGAATGTAAGTTTTGTAATATTTGTAGCATCCCCAAAAGTTGACATAGAAACTCCAAATCCAAGTGTCCAAGCGAACGAAACTATATATATCGAAGCGGTGGTCACGGGTGTCCCAAAGTCGAATGTCAGCTGGCCATTCGAAGAAAGGGCTAAGGAGGGAATCCCCTGTCTCCCTGGCGAAGGTGGTGTTTGTCGGACGAAATTCATTAAAGCCAGGATTGTCACCGATAACGATAGCTTATTACAAATTACAGCTGTCAACGACAATGATACAGACACTGCCGACGCGAAAGTAGTGGTTGCAAGTATGTTTTTGACAAATATTTTAACGTATTAAATTATTGCATCAAAGAACAAAAAGTCATAACATTATATCATGATATAATATCCATAATATATGCCCGGTCAACCACAATGTAACAATTACGTAACATTGATGAAACATTTATATACGGAATACATTATATAATATCATAATATAAGATCATAATATAATTTTCTATCATTTTTATCATGTTTTGGTCATATTTTGTCACTTTTTTATCATTTTTGTCGTTTTTTGTGTTTTTTGAAATTTTTGTCATTTTTGTCGTTTTTCGTATTTTTTGTAATTTTTCATATTTTTTGTAATTTTTGTAATTTGTCTCATAATGTCATTTTTTCTTGTTCATGTTGTAGAATTTTCGTATATGTATATAAACTATGCCAAGTTGTTTTCAATATTATTCTATAATGTTTTACTACTTTATTTCTGCAATATTGCCTTCTAATCGTTGTGTACATTTTTATTAATTTACGTCAATCTTTCATCATTGTTTGTAACTTTCCATCGATTTGAAGTTTAGTTTACAAAATATTTTGTGAAAAGTCTTTTGTCTCACTGTATGGTGCTCTAACAATATTTTGTTTATTGTTATTTATTTTTTATAGTGTTTTGTATTATTGTTAACTTCTGTCAATTTGAATCAATTTTTATCAACATCGATCGGTTTAAGGCGTTATGTGGGTTTTGCGGGCCAAAAAAAAGCTGTTTTTCTCGATTTTTTTTTGAAGATTCAACATTAGTAAAATATTTATTTATTGTTATATATATATATATATATATATATATATATATATGGTTTGAAGAACATGTCAAATTAATTTCATTGCAAAATATTGTAAATTAATCCGTTGACAGCGCCTTAAGCATTACAGGGTA
>JAPYZR010000658.1:0-50624 GCA_030522945.1 Trichopria nigra | reverse complement strand
AAAAAAAAAAAAAAAAAAAAAAAAAAAAAAAAAAAAAAAAAAAAAAAAAAAAAAAAAAAAAAAAAAAAAAAAAAAAAAAAAAAAAAAAAAAAATCGACATAGAAAAGACGTGTTAAAAAAAAATAGTAATTTGACAAAAATAAAAAATTCGAAATTATAAACGATTCACCAAATTTTTGAAAACGCCATTTTATAATTTAGAAACGTAGAAATTGGCATTATAATGATAAAAAAAAATAATTTCAATTAAAGTAATTGTTTTTGATACTGTCAGGTATTTTTGACCTCGCCAATCTGTCAAACATGACATCATTGGATGAAATTGGCCATTCGCGATACAACAAAAATGTTGTCAATTAATTTTTCAACCGTAAATTAAAGTCAAATTTTAAATGACTAACAAAAATAAAAAAAAAATTTTTTTTTTACCGAAATTAATCAAAATAAAAAAAATCAATTTTGCAAATGTCAAAAGTCAAATATCGACCACTAGCATCACAGCAGCCTGACGATCTTCAAGTTCCGATAGAAAAAAAAAACCCCACGAAGATCAAACAAAAAATGTCGCAAACTCGAGAAACACAATCCTTCACAATATAGATCACAAAATCACTGTAAACTCGCGGCGGGCCTTGGCGAGTGGTCGCACGGGAATTCGCTCGGAAGACTTTAGCGTATCTTACGTACTGGTTGGAAAACTGGACCAACATCTTCGTGAGCCGTGACACCGTGAAAATCCGTCGCCGTTGCGGGACATTTCCGCGAGCGCGACAGGTGCACGTCGCCTCGTGTGCGACGTAAATATTTGCGTGCGTACTATACGTATATGTATGTGCGTCGGGACTGCGCGCACGCAGTGCGTGTGCCGTGGATCTTGCTAGACCTGCGTTCTGGCCGAGACTAAACTCGAACTCGATCCCTGCAGCCCTCGTCAGTCATCCCTCCGCGCCACGCACTTTCCCACCCTGGAGGAACTATTGACCGATACGGCGAAACTTTTGCACGTCCCGCGGACCCGCAAGGGCCCAACACGACCTGGCCTCGCCACGGTCCCGTTGCAAATTTCGAGAATAACGTTTTTTCGAAAACCATAAAATTCTGGGGTTGCGGGGGCGAGTTGGATATGCGCCCCGTGGCGCGGCAGGTTGGTCGAAAGTTGTCCGGCCGGCTCGAAGGGAAGGCGCCAGTGCTGGCCGTACGGTGGCGTCGCTAGGCGGCGGATTCCCGAATTGCCGCCTCGAAGGAATACGGGGGTGTCACCCCCACCATTTGGGGGCACTCGGCAGTGAGAATCGGAGCGAGCCCTCCCTCGCCCCTCCGGCCCGCCATTCCGGCACGATCACCGCCGCCGCCGCCGCCGTCTACTATCGGCGGGGATGCTGCGCGCCGCGTGATATTGGAAGTATCGGTGACTTCAACGGGCTGATCGGAAAGAAGGGTGACTCTAATATATATATACGCGTATACGATACGCACCCTTCGATCTCCGAATGATACGTGTATACGCGCGTCGGTGCATCTATCATTTGTCAGGCGGATGAATTTATTGTATACGCGCTCTCGATATTCGCCGGAATATTAAATCGTTTGTGATGTTTTGGGGCTCTTTAAAACCGGGGGTGGAGTAGGGCTCTCTCTCTCTCTCCCCTTTATGCTGATTTTTTTTTCATTTCGTTATTGAAAGATGATGAAGTACCGGATTAAAATGGATGAGCGCGAAATTAACAGCGACTGTCCATTGTGTGTCCGATTTTATCGAGTTCGATAGAGAGTCGATAGGAGATCGCTCGACGTGATTTGTAATCATTTAAACAATGAGGCGCTTTTATTGGTTTTAAGGGCTGTTGAGCTTTTGAATAAGTACGAAACGATAAAATGCGATGTTTCGTCGGATAGGCGAGTGCATTTTTATCCAGACTTCGTTGAAAATAAAGTACGGTTTTCATTGACAGTTGTTTTTTATGCATTCCTGTCATTGCTCGTCAACTGTTTGTCATTTATTGTCAATTATAAGAATAATTATGAAACTAATGTTTAAAAATGTTATTTTGTTTCGTCGTTAGCATTTTTATTGCCAAGTCTAAAATATATACGAACGAAATCTTGACGATTACTATAATATTCGCAATTATCATTTAATTAAGTATCATCTTTATCGTCACCGTCGTCATCGGTATCATCATTATTGTTATCATCGTTATTCATTCACAATAGTTAAGTCACAATACAGAGCATCACGAGATATTTCATGCGTTTTTATACATATATTATAAATGATATATAGATTATACGTATATTTATATATAAACATATATAAAGTAATTATATATAAAAGATGTACGCCTCTGTCATCATGATGCCAACAAATTGTTATACGATGATTTAAAATTTCTAAAGCGTTCAAAAGTTTTATACAAAAGTAGGTTGGGCTAATTTGTTTCAGATTTTGTTACAGTTTTCTCATTTATATGTATATGATTTTGTTTATTAAAATAATGCAAATAAATCATATTGCAAGTATAGTAGTTGGCTAATATTCATGGATTGAATATTGAAAATGAACAGTTTTCAATATTTTTTATTCACGACTATTGCAAAATTATATTCTGGTCCGATAGATTCAGAATACTTTTTTTTTTACTTTTTGAACTTTTCCTCGGTTATGTTGAAAAATAATGAAAAACTATTTATGAACTATTGCAAGCAGAGTATTTCGATAATATTCATGGATTGAATATTGAAAATGAACAGTTGTCAACAGTTTTTAATGGGTTTTTAATTCTTAATATTATTTAATTTAACGATGTTAACGAAAATTATTCAAAAGTTTTTTTTTTTTTATGTATAGATTTTAATAGTTATGCAGCGAATTTATTTATATTATTATTATTATTATTATTATTATTATTATTATTATTATAAATATCCAAAGTGATTAATTTACTTGAAATGGTTTTGAGACATTGTCAAGATTTTGCTTAACTTGATTTTCGAATGTTTGAAAATGCGTTCCGTGATGAAATTGAATTTCGTAAATTTTATTATCGTATAATTTATTATAGTTTCTTCCGATACTTTATCTGAGATTTGTAGTAATAACCAGAATACCAAGAAAATACATTTTCTTTTGATTTAGTTTCCTTTTATAATTAGTTATAATGTTGTATCTTTACGCTACGTTATCGTGCCATTCATGTATTTCATTAATTTTATCGATCAAAATCCAAATCTACAATATATATATATAGAGTTAATATAATAAAAAAGAACAATTAAATGAAATATACAGATGTGAACATTGTTATACCTTTACATACACTTATGATCGCAGGTAAGAATAAAATTTAGTAATTAAGAAAATAGGAATAAACAATGCTTCCCATATAGTTATTAATAATTCTTTTAATATGTCTAAAAAGCGTATCTAACCACTACATGTATCAAGAAATTAAGTAAATTATAAATACGAAGAAATTTGACACGTGTATTGTATGTAGATTATTTAACAATATCAAATTCAATATATACATATATATACGTTTTAAGGGACTGTCATCAGACTATACAATTTACATATATATATATACGTAATATGAGTATTGAATTTGCCGTACGTGTTTGTGAGTTCTTTATATATTTACAAAGTATCCACGTATAAGCCATATATAAAACTACTCCTATATATTGATTTCGAACTCTTTTCATACAATCGACTACAGTATTAATCTAGAAATATGAATTTTCCATTACTATAAAGTCGATAAAATCCAATAGAAACAGTTTTAATATATACTGTCGTAACTGTACAGTATGTACATTTAAAGGATTAAGTTGTCACCAATTTCTTATACGAATAAACATTTTCTACTTTTTGGATTGTATAAGGAACTTGCAATAAAAATATAGGAATAAAACTCCGTATTACGTAATCACAGTTAACTATGATGCGTCTACTATTGTCAATATCATTTTCTAACATTTCATTTCCTGTTCTTAATGTTAAAACAGTAAAGTTACGTAAAACAATTTTATTTTTAGTAATATTACAGGTTTATATATGAAAACGTGTTGAAAATCATTAATGTGGAATGATAAATGTAAACAATTGATTTATCGTTAGAAATAAAATCAAGTTTGTCCTGTATTATTGAAGTATCTTTGCATCATTCTTCATACAATTAAAAAAGAAAACTTAATTTTACAAACAGTTACTTTTATTTATAAAATTATAAAACTTATCAAAGAACACTGACGTTTTTATAATTAAGTTTTCGACTGCGTACAATTCAGCATATTCTTGAATAAATAAACAACAGATCAGATCTCACACAGTAAACATTTAATTTCTGTAATTTTATGTACATTTTAAGTATACACTTAAAAATAGTATATATTATGTATAAATGGCGTAATAATTATCGACATTCACGATATTTACATATATGAAATCATATACAACTACATGCAAATTTCTTTAATCTTGCAAGCCAATTTTCGAACTGGAGCCTGTCGTAAATTTAAACCCGTTGTAAATTTGAACTTGCCCTAAATTTGTGTCCTTATCGGCAATGTGTACCTTTCGGGTTTTTGAACTGTTCGTACTTTTGGACATTTCGGATTTTTATTATTCGGGAATCCGAACTTTAGGAAATTTATCTTTACAGTTTTAATCTTTCATGCGCTTTGAATGATTAAATCTATATTTCTTTGCTTGGTTTAATACGGCATTCACGAAATGTATATAAATTATATGTAAAAATTTGAACCATCATTGGGTTCCAATGCCACCTAAAACAAAATGTATATATGTAATCTAAAAAGAGGTGTTTGCCATCGTACACTGCCCGTGATTTCGAACTATTTCTACGTAAAACCACGGGAAAGTTTACTTTATATATTCACTTTTCAGTGATTTACAATTTTCAAGAATGTATGGATACTATTGTTTCCCTTATAAATCCATATCTATAATATTTATTGCAAAGAAATACATTCACGAAATGCATATAAATTCTATGTTTTGAATTATTGTAATGACATTTCGAATATTCA
This sequence comes from Trichopria nigra, assembly GCA_030522945.1. Lineage (NCBI taxonomy): Eukaryota > Metazoa > Arthropoda > Insecta > Hymenoptera > Diapriidae > Trichopria > Trichopria nigra. The sequence continues at coordinate 45,572 of JAPYZR010000658.1, read as the reverse complement.
GCCCTTCTGCATTTTCGCCAAGTCGCAATTTTGACCTGCAGCCAAATTGAATCGAGATGTAACAAGTGTAACAAACGGAATAATCAACATGTGGCAACATTTGACCTTGATTTTAATAAAAAAAGTACGAAATATAGAAACGTCGAATATATATAAATTAAGGATGACAATTTATGTTAATTATAACTTAGAAAATTACGGATCTAATTAATATTATGTATATAATAATAACATAAGCATATATATATATATATATATAATAAATATATAAACATTCCTTCTTTAAAATGAATGTAAAAATGCGTTACTACTTGTTCATTATTTCGTTCGTTACATTTCCCTTATTTCTTGATGTACAGGATTTGTAATTAATACTCAACGTCGTTTTTGTAACTGTACATTCAATCGAACAAAAAATTCCATCCTCAACAATTAGATGAATAAATTAATTGTATTTTATTAAAACGATTGTAGGCTGCGATTCTGCTTTAGCGATGACGTCACTCGAATTGTCTCGTATTCTGACCTGTTCAGTTCCTTCTTTAAACCTTCTGCAAGATTTCTCTTTGTATGGAGCTCTCTTCTTTGAAAGAATAAGGGAATTCAGTACAACAGTAGAGAGTTGGTAACGGTGTGGAAAATTTTTCAGTTTGAAAAAAGTTATACATTTCGCTCGTTCAACCTTCAATGTTAATTTCATTAAAGTGATGTTAATCCACTGCAGTGACAATATTACCACTATAATTTGCGTTGAACCAGTTCCTATGCCTTTATTTTCTTCTTTTGTTGTTTCTTAATGTCATTAATTTTGAACTTTTGTATTCTTTTTGCCGCTATCAATTTGTTCTTAAAATCGTCCGTAGTTATTATTCAGGTGAAAACAATTTGATCCGTTCAATTAAACAATAAATAGATAGGTAAAGATAAAAAAGAGAACATATAAATTAAAATTGTCCATGACTCTCGTGGCTAAAACTGCAAAATAAATGTTTGAAAACACTGAAACAATATGTATTACTTTTATTACGTGTCATCGATTTTACGAGACATTTGCATTACATCGCACATGACGATGACTCGAATGCATCAGCCTTATGTTTTGACACGCTTTCATTTTTTTTTATTTTCGATCTATAAATATGCGCAGCCAAGAAGAAAATGCTTTGTCTCGATAGCGACATTTAATAGTTTGATCGTAACGTACACTTCGGAATGTAAATGCATCTTCTGTCTTCTTTTAACAAGTATCACTTTAATTTGCATTTCTGCATAATTTCCAGATAATGAAATGTTTTATTTTGGTAGATCTATATAACAATAAAAAATCTGATGACTATAGAGACGTTGACCGAGATGAATATCTCTCAAAGTCCCTGAGATACATCATGCTTTTTACTGATGCATTTTGATTTCTTTCACTGATAAAATCGACTGGTTGATAATAAATTCTCAAATGAAATGTGACTGAATTACGAATATATCAAACAGTGTTGCAAACAAAATATAATTCACTTAATGTTTATGAAAGAGTAATTTTTGGTAAATTCTATACTTTGAAGATGGACTTTAAAGTGATGGTCTCTGACGTGTAAACTTCAAGTTTATTTTGGCTGTGCAATATCCAAATTTCTTAGAGTGAAATTCGAGACAATCTTGTAAAACAGTAAATTTTTCACACTTGGTAGAGTGTCAATGCTCCTATTCACTTTAAAATGACTTGAATTTATCTCGAGAAAGATTGAAAATTTAATTTTTCTAGAAGAATTTCCATTCCGCGAAATTTAGGGCGTACGTAAACTACATACATGTCAAAGTTAAAGTGAACAATAAATTGACGATATTTTACATAATGAAATGATGATTTCAAATTAAAACCGGAAAAAGAATCAATCTTGAAATATTACAAATATGTGTTGCAGTGTATGTGTAGAAAGAATGATTAAAAATAGGAAATATTAAAAACATCAGAACGCGATGATTCACTCTTAAATGATTCATTCCTGGAATCGTAAATAGATTGCAATGCAATTTTATTCGAAAAATACAATAGCTTGATAAATAATGAATAAACGTACCGAAATACGACAAGATCGGAATATTAACGAAAAATGATGAAAAAATCGCAACTCCGTAAAATTCTATAAAAACAATTGGCTAAAAACGTATTCGAAAAAGGTGTGAATCAATTCGCCACCAATCGAAAACAATGAAGGACAATTTGTGCTCCAAAAAGCGAATCCGTTAACCGCAAATAACGGCAAGTCTTTTTTCGTATAAATGCACGAGACACTTGAACTGGTGGGGAGTGGAAAAAGAGCTTCGTAATAATAATATATTTTAATTAAAAGCGGGCAAAACGGATTATTCGCACGATGCGTCAGTGGATATCAATTAGAGCGGGAAAGTTTCGAAACGTCGTATCGACGTAAAAAGTTTTCATTATGGATTGGATATTGTTCTTCGGCCTTTACTCATTTGCGCGTAATTCCTAATGTAATGAGATTTTCGGATTGACGAGGCTATTCGAGGACTTCCCGGCGAAGTTCGTGCCTGCGAAAAAAGCACCCGACGAGTCGCGCCGGCGACAGTCCGGCCTGCTCCTGTACCCTGGTAGGGTAAGGGATGGAGGGGTATAACCCGGAACCTGCGCCGGAGCAGGGCTGCACCGGACGCATGCTCCGTACAGCGGCCCCTTCCAGGTGCCGATGTTTGACTCCGCGTATGATCGGAACGTCAAACATTGCCCTTTCAACTAATTGCAAGTTATGCAATTCTTTTCTTCGGTGCGTAAAGTCTGTAAATAATGCAGCCGCGTTTTTTGTTAATTTCGAAAAACAAATACGCTTTTCATCCTTACTTTTTATTTGTCAATTTCCAGTTTCTTGTAGGATACTGATTTCGTACGATTCGGATAATATCGTCACTGCATTCTGGTTTAATTTGGATTATCAATCAAGCATATCCGGGCGATTCTTTAATGTTCAATCGCAATTTTTATTGCTCAGATAACACGAGATATGACGACTGAATCATGAGATGTGCTCGGGTACTCTTCAGTGTAAAGAATATATTCGTCTCAGAACTTCTCAAAAAAAATAAAAGTATATATACACGCATATATATAGATATATGACGTGATCAAAATTAGTTGATGACGTTTGTAAACAAACACATTCATGACAATAACTGAAAATGTAAAATCTTGAAATTCGTAATCAATGAAAAGTGATTAAAAATGAAATAATACTTATGATAAAAATAATTGAATATACGTACATATCTTTTTAATTTTTATTAAATCTACGAGTGGTACTTTTATTACTCCCTGAAAAGTAAAACACAGTCTAAATAAATTGCGGCTAAACTCTACACGATATGAAATGTTTAGATTTTCAACGCAAATCAATTTGTTAATGTATTATTATCGTACAAGGCTTTTCACATTAATAAATTCATTTCTAAAACTCCGTGCGCGATTATGCATTTTATGCACTTGGACCGAAGTGGCAAATGCGAATAACCAAAGTCAAGTTTGTCAATCGAGGAAAACGAGTGTTATAATCACATTCCTTGGAAATCGATATTTTGCTATTGTTATAGATAATGTACTATTTTCGTCTCTTGTCATCTCGGTTTTTCCGAACCCACAGAAAACAAAAACAAACAAAGCCACCATGTAGCCTGGATTTCGACCAATATCGACTAGGTCATAAAATGCATGCGCACCGGAAGATTCGGTATTTCCATCAATAAACTTGAAAGATCCCGCCGTTAAACAAGTGAAATGTAAAGGGCGTTAAATGGCTCCTTTGTAGAATTACTCTCGTGTTTTGACGGAAACCTGATGAAAAATAAACAAAACATAAATACTAATATTGATGGTAAACAAAGTGTAATATGGAGGCTGCAGGTTCGATTTTGAAATTTACAGCATTCCGTTGTTCTCGTGCAAGTATACGGTATATACAGGATGTTGAACTCGAAATTCAAACATCGAATTCCAGTTTTCATTTAATGTATTTAGCGTATTCAGAATAAAGTGTAATGAAAATATAAAATGTGGTTAAAGTTTATATTTCTGATTAAAAATTTTCATTCGGCCTTCGTCTTGGCATTTCCAGGCGTTTACCTATTTAGAAAAAAATGTATAAGGAAACCTTAGTAGATGAATGACACCAGTGTCGGTCCAATTTTTCTGGCTCAATCTTAAAAGTAATGGAGTCCAGAAATGGCCATAAACTGGTCTTATTTTCTATTAGAGAATATTTCTAAAGAATGTTCGCAAAAGTTAAGGAATTAAGGAAAGACTTAAATGGAAGGTTAAATTTGTTTTATAAAATAATTACGATACTCTCTATCGATCTTTTTTTGTAATTGAACAAAAAGTTATTTTATTATTAACATTTGAAAAATTAAGAAATATATCGAAAATATTGATCAAAATTATGTGAAGGAAAATTGTTGTCTGAAAAACAAATATATTTTAAAATTTGACAATAGTACACTGTAAAATAAATGTGTTATTTTCAAGTAAATATTTATTTAAATAGAACAAGTAAATATTTACTTGAATTAAAAGAAAAGATTTTCTTGAATTACGTAAGATTTACTGAAAAGTAGGAAACATATTCTTAATTGAAGTAAATATTTACTCAAATATAGAACATTTAGTTTTCGATATGCATTACCGAACAAGTGTGTAAAATATACTATTTTTTTATAAATGTATTCAATCGTTATTAAAGAACAATATAACAAGGCAAATAAATTAAAGTTAATGTAAATTTGACAAATTTGACACGATATGCAATAAAAAATCACAAATATACACTAAAAAATGAATAAAATTAAGAATTAATACAAAATTCCAAAAACTTCTAAAAATTGAGAATTTAATGCGATCGATATTTAAAATGAAACGTACAAAATGTAATTTTGATATACTATTAAGCAAATAAAAATTCACTGAAGTGAATATTAAAAGCATTTTAAGAAATTCCATAAATATTAACGTTAATGTACAGTGACCGTTTTTTACTTATTTTTGAAATTGAATATTATAATCGGTCAAGAAATTTTCAGTTTACAACGTTAATAGACTGTTTAAACTGACAAAAGTCAAGGAAATCTGACGAAAAATAACAAAAATTAAGGAAATTCTAGTATATAATTCATAAACAAGAGAAAAAACATACTTTCTTTTGTCAAACTTGACAGATACATAATTAGATATATATGTATAATCATATAGACCCAGTTAATATCGACATGTTTAAAAATATATCAAAAAAAAATTGAAACCCCATTAACAATAAAAAAAAAGTAATATCTATTTTTCGTTATAGAAACGTCGAAAATGCAAATTTACAGTATAATATCTTTTGTATCTTTCTACGAATTAAGACATTATTCGTACATATATAAAAACGTATTTTCAGGCCCCCTATTGTCAATACATTAAGAGCTCAATGACGGTGATCGATAACCAATATATAGACCTTTCGAGCGTCGCCGTCAATCAACAAAGAATGAGGTTTACTATGCCGAGTATCGAAATAAACACGTTTTATTATAGCAGACGGAGCGGTCACATAAGAGACTTTTTATCAAAATGCTAACAGACGCATTTTATCGAAAAATCATTTGAAATCACGAACATAAATAACAAAAAAATTTAGGAAATTCAATTTTTATTACCCTCTATATTATCGTTTCATTGTTTCCGCCTTTTCCGGCATTTCTGTCATTCCTTGAGCCATATTTCTCACTTTATATGCCTCGATATGTTATTTTAGAAATATTTTTCGTGAACAATTTTTAGCGTCAAAAATAACAACAAAAAAAAAATTAACATTTTTGGAAATTAATTAAATTCAATTAATAAATTCTTAAGACAATAAATTAAATTATCATCCAAAAACGTCATGAAATCTCAATTCAAAAAATGTATAGTCAACATTTTGGTAAATTTTATCTTTAAATAAAATTTAATTTACTTACTATTACAATTGTTTTAATTCCTTGCTTTAATAACTTGGAGATACTTAAGATTAAATTTTGAAAATTTAAGACCAAACTTGTATGCACTTTCTTGGAAATGGAATATCGAGTATTCCTTACCTTAAGACGACATCTCCTAATAAAAATGGAATTTATTTACGATGATAATCCTTTTTATAGAAAATAAACAATTTATTTACTACATTACATCGAATCGTTTCCACTGACTAAAATTTATTATTACTTTGATGAATTTTTCATACACTAAAAATGCATTTCTGCCATGGCGTTAAGCGTTCGTTTAATGTTGGGTTTTCCAAACTAGTGCGCGAAGCAGTACTTTCTGGACTATAGTGCGAAAAGTGTTGCTTTCCAAACTGGTTTATCACAAATTGGATAATACTCAAAGTACGGCTTTCGCAGCCTTCGAGAGACGTGAAGCTACAAACTGATGGAAAAAGAACAACTTTGCGCACGCTTAAGAGGCACATTGATTTATTTTTCATTTTGCGTTTGCGACAAAAAATAGCAGTACGCATTGCAAAATAGATCTGTAAATTTAACAGATTTTTCTGTAATATTGACCGATTTTTTTTTAATACTGTTACCCTATTAATTCTTATTTAGACTTTTACAAACTTTCTGCATGATTGGGTAATTTACGAAATTTTACGAGTGAAGCATTAACCAAAGTCTATACTTTAACCAAAGTCAATATCAAGATAAATTTTTCATATTGACTCCTTGCATAATCGACAATAATCCATTTCGTAAGAATGAAAAGCTGTATAATTAAGCAATCGAATAAATCCGACTTGAAACCGATTCTGAACCAATCCACTTAAGTTAATTGAGTTAGCGAAAGATTATACAGGAAGTCGGATTTCTCGGTATATAATGAAAATATCAATCTTATATCCAGGTTGTCTGGTCTCTCTCTCTCTCTCTCTCTCTCACACTCTCTTATACCAGTCAAAAATCAGTATAGGTGCTCTCGTTCAGTTGATTGTGAGAGATCCTCGTGTGAGTACTTCCGGCTTAAGATCAGCAGGATTGAAGGCATGGGTCGGCCGCAAAGAAGGACGATTAAATCGAGATCCGGGCGCTTATAGGTGTCGACGTTACATTACCTACCCGTGCTTTTGTGTGTGTGTGTGTGTGTGTGTTGGTGTGTGTTCGTCATATATGCTCCGGGTTGCGAATATATATGGAGGAGCTACTGGCCGATTCACGGCCACGACAGTGACATTGCTCGCCCGACATGCCGACGCCACTGCGATATCGAGTGTCGCAAACTCCCTCGGAGGAGTTATTGTTACTCTCGATTTCGCGCAATTTGCTTGGTTTGTTGACGATGTTGTATAGCCGACTGGTTATTTAAAACGCTCATATATGTATACTCAGATTTGCTGATTATTCCAAAGTCGCTTCTGCAGCATCATTAAAACACAATTCATTCTGCTGGTAATTACCACTGATTAAAAAGACTACATACCGAGTGTCTGGACGAGTCCTTAACGATATGAAAAATACAGCAAAGTGATGGTCGATAAATCGCGGTTGGGTCGTTGCAATTTCAGATTTAAACCGTTGAAATGAAGTCATTTGGGTTTAGGAACTAAAGTGAATGCAGCATTAGGACCAGAACAAATGACCAAAACTGGTTTCATTTTCTATTAGGGAAAGGGGATAAAAATAAAAATGGCAATTGTTAAAATTAAAAAAAGGTTGTATTTAACAAATGAAAAAATCTAATGACAATGCCAAAGAAGATTAGAAATCCTAAAATTTATAAAGACATAAAAACAGTCAACTATGAAGAAATAATTCGTAGCCGGCTAGAAAATATAATCATTACAGAATAATTATCACAAATGTTCAGTAAAAATAAAAAAGACTATAGAGAACTATTTGAACTATTTCAATTATTTTTCGAGTTTTTTTTTTATAATTCTTCCATAGTTATGTATGTTTATAACTTTTAATAAACCTTTTTGCTAAATTCACAAAAATGGTTCATAAAAGCGATAAGAATAAACGAAAACGTTATGACAAATTATCCTACAATTTATTAAAACTTTTTTATTAAAACATTTTTAATAAATATTTATTATTATCACTAATTTCATTCCATTTTCAAATAAAGTGGATTAGTACTTGGAGAATTATTATGAAGATTTTGTTTTTGAACAATAATTAGACGTTTCAGAAATGTTGCGATTTTCTTAAATTTTAATCTTGATAAAACATGAACATCTTATTAAGAAATAACGAAATTAATAAAAAAAAAACACAAAAAAAATTAATACAAAAAAAACACAACAAAGAAAAAAAAAATGTTGTTTAAAAACACATCGAAATGTTGTTGAAAAGGCAAAAAAGACAAAATCAAAAAATCGCTAATACCTATGTAAACATTCAGAATAACTAAAACTTAAAAATTGCTTGAATATATCAAAGTAATAAAAAAGTTTATAAATATACCTACTAAATATGAATTATTTTAAATATTTTAAATATTTTAAAATGTATCTGCAAATAAATATAAATGTATAATAAGAAAAGAAAGAGAAACAAAATAATAAACCAGAGAAAGAGGGACGATTTACATCAAGTATATAGAATTACACATGCTACGAAATATACAATAAGAATAATATAAAAATGACGTAATAATTATTTTACAAATCTAAATTTTGTTTATTTGAGTAAAATGCAAATTACCATCACAATCGTTTTTACGCAAATTATATTAATGCTATTTAAAAATTCGTAGCTTTATGTCATATAAACTTGCTGCAGTCTAACCTAATCTTGTACACTATATGTAAGCGATTAAATTACATATTTATTTTCTGACTCATGCGCACAATGAATACGTGGTGTGAATATGAATCATAAAACTATTTAAAAAACAAATTATTTTATCGACTTATTACATTAATTCGAATTATGATTTAAACTTCTTTCTTGCAGTTCTCAATTTACATCCAGTTCCATCTTCTTACACTCGTTTTATGTTAAAAACTCATATACGTACGAATCGTATGTTTCATATATATCCTGACGCAAATCCATTTCCATGAATTAATGTCACTTGTAATTTCTTAAAATTTATGTTTTGAATAAATAAACTTTGCAATAAGCAAATAAATATAAGATGATAAATATCTGTTTGCACACTTGCGACATAAATAAACAAATTACAAATTTGTACATTCTGTTACAATTATTATTTTAAACGTGCACATTATACAAGAGTTTAACCAGGAAATTAACGAAGGAATGCGTTTTCGATTGTTGACGTCTTCTTCGTTTGATTTTAACATTTTCCGTTTTGTATACACTTATTGAATCATTGCCAATAATAAATATTTCAAATAAGATAAAACATCTGTTGTTGTGCACATCCTACGTTTCGACTAGAGTGGCAATAAATCATATATACGATATACATCAAAGTACCTTTAAATATTTACAAATATTTAAAAAGTTTAAAATGCAAATAAAAGTCTTTTTCGAAAAAGCCGATCGGCGCAATTTATAAAGTTTAAAAGTTTTAACGGACTAAATGACTTAAATTAAGAAAAATTCATTTTAATTGAAACAAATATGATTAACGGTACTCCCGCAGCGCGCAAAAAACGAAGCGCACCAATTGGAACACTGGACGCTGCATGACGTAACTGTCACAGCGTTACGTAATAGCTGTCCCGCGCTGCGATTGGCCAATAATTTAAACGCTCGCCGTTTAAAATCTAATCATCGGATCGAAATGTGATAAAGGACTTTTCGACTTGGAATTTTACGCTTGATATACGTGAGTCAATGACTTCCTTCGCGATATTCGCAACAACCTGTAGACCACCGTATAATTGAATTCTGTTTTATTTACTTTCTTATCAATTAATTTCGTTTTTTTTTAACCATTAGCAACACTGGACCGAAAGTGCACTAATAAGAGGAATCGAAGCGAGGTGGGGAAGTATACACACCGAGTTTCGCCGATCGCAACGACTGGCGATGTAGGCCAGGATGTCCACGGGATCGTATTTCGCATTACGCGCGACACTTAACACCGCTCGAGTCATAGAGGGAATAGGTGATTACAAGCGATAGCACTTCGTATTCGCGGAATTCAAGGTAATGCTCCGGCTACGTACACGGGTATATATATCTAAGTGCCGTAAATTCTCATCCGATCTCGAAAATATATACGTATAGCGAATCGATGCATATTACGCCGATCGTATCAGCTCGATATTAATTTATACCGCGGTTAAAAAATGGCCGCAATGCAGATCGCAAAATTATTATCCGGTACTAGGATTTTAATTCATTTTAGCAGCCTCCCCTTGCTTGTATGTCTTGATTTACTTTATTTTAGACGATGTTTTCGTTTGCCTCGATTTAAAAGATGCACTCGATTATGCGTGTAAGACTTATCGCGCATTCCGTTTAATCAAAGAATTCACTCGGGTGTCGCTGTTGATTAATCGTAACGTATATAAATAAATATTTAAAAATGGCCAAGTTTTGAATTTTTTAACAATTTTGCAAAATGATAAAGTAAAAATACAAAATCGAAAATTGATAAAAAACAACAGATTTTTTTTTTTTTTTGTTATTCCAGATATTTCAATATCACAAATTGCAAGAGGAGTACTCCAGGCCTGAATGGGACGCCGTCTTGATCGGTATGTAAGCATGGACTTGCGTGCGGTTGTGTGAAATTCACTTTTCGGACGTACCTTTCGCAATAAAATGGCATGCACGCACCCGCTCGCGATTTCCGTAAACATATCGCGTTTTGGCGAAGATTTCAATTGCGTGTGCGAATCGTAAACTCCCAAGACCGCGAGTCACGAGGCGGAACCGAGCCAGCATGATATGAGGAATGCGTTCGTTTTCGAACAAAGGAAATAATCGCGACATTAAAACGCAACGACAGAAGCGAATCGATTACGCTGAATGGCATATATGCAAATATTATAATTACGCAATTTCGCATCAGATGCGGTGCGAGGCATCTTGGGTCATCTCCCATAACGCTCGTATAATTTTGTAAATTGACCGAGTATATAATAATACGTTCAAAGTACCGTGCAATTGCGGCAATTCGTTTCTTCTTAGAACGAGATGTTATTCAAATACGGCAATGTTCATATTCGATGGCATGTTATTTACAAATAATTCATTCGATTTGTTGGATTTTCCGAGTATGACAGGTGTCGGCGCTTGCGGTGACTTTTATTCGAATTGATGTCTCTTTTCGGCAAATGCATCAAATTATCATCCGACCATCACGCTCGATATTATTTCGCTGTTCGACTTTCATTTACTTATTTACATCCGTCATACATTTCATTGTTTTATTAAATTACTATATATGCCATATGTATTTTTGAGGTTATGTTACGGATATTCCGTGAAATGTCTCGCTTGCGATGATTATTTATTGAATTTCAACTCTTTTTTTTCTCTCATTTTTCTTGCTTGATTGTACAGTACCGAGAGGAACATTCTCCTATTTCGAATTTATTTATTTAAAATTAACTTGATAATATATCAATCGTTTGGTAAATCAATATAGATAATAAAAACATTCAAACGAATGGATTTTATCGAATTCTTGGAAAATAATGCTTCGAATATAATTCGTCGAATCCTCCTAGTCGAGAATACTTCGCCGAAATCGATAGATCGAATACAGTTTGTGGAAAGATAATTCGACGAATTTTGTATACGGAAAATAATGCCCAATACAACTTGGTCTAATATAATTTCAAGAAAAGAATTCGTCGGGTGATATTCGCAGGAAATAATTTGTCTACCAAATTTCTTTGAAATCGACCATTACAAATTTTTTGGTAGACGATTCGTTACATGTAATTTATCGTCGATATATTATTATATCGAATGCAATTCTTGAAAAATAATTCGTCGAATGTAATTATCGTGACAAAATTCGTCGATTTATTATTTATATAATTTGATGCTTTTAATTTATCTGGGAAAATTTAGTAAAATCGAAATCAGTCAAACGTGATTTGAAGAATAACATTTAAAGTAGTACCGGATTCCGTCACTTGAATATATTCACATAAAAAAACACGCACACAAAAGAGAAATAAATACAGTCGGAATGTTTCCTTCTGTCTACTATCAATGACAAAATAATGCACATAAGCGTCTAGCTTTATACCTTCTCGTTTAATCGTTTCGCATAGCGAAAAAATATAATTAATAGATCTTTCCCCGTTTGTGACTCATGATTTATGGCGTTATCGCCTTTGAATTAGCATAAAAAAAAAAATGCCGTACGTCGATCGTGGACCGAAAAAAATTTCACACGTAGGGTGCACGAAAATCTCGTCAGCCAATAGGATGATGCCGCAGATACTCGCGGTGCAAAAATCGTGCCCGATGTATCACAATGACAATCGCCTCGTTGAGTTCGCCCGATCAGTCGCGCTTCGAAATTCTTACGAGGCGCAAAACCGGAAAATAACGAGTTTCTTTGCTCCACTATTTCGAAATGTGTTTATTGATGCTCACTTTTTCCCATCGCTTAGATTCCAATGCGGAAAACCGGAATCGGAAGCTGGGAATCTTATTGTGGGTAGCTTGTAAAATCGAGACGTTGAGAGATCTTGGAATAGACCATGCGAATGCCGTGTATTTTGATTTAAATCTCTATTTAACCCCGGCATATATTTTTATGTGAGAAATTTCTCTGACATCTTTTGTGCCAATTCAGATGTATCAAGAAAATATCAGGTTGACGTTAAGCTTACGCAATAACATTTTCAAATTACTCGAATCGAGAAAAATAAACGTTAGATATTTTCTCAAATAAATGAAATCACCTCCAGAAATCAACATTTATCAACTGGGACTTTCCATTTTCATTCATCATTGAATGTGTATTCGTAACAGTTCAACAGTTGACAACGAGGGACACTGACAATTCAGCGTGGCGAATTTTTCGGGGTGGAAAGACCTAGCGACTACCGTCCAGCACGTGGGTGTCTCGACGATAAGCTATAGGCGAGAGAATCACATTCCGAGCGAGATTAATTCAGAGCAAAGAGAAATTTAGCACCTATTTCCCGACAGGCTCTCTAGAAACGACTTCGAGAACGATGTACTGCAGATAGCACAATGGAGAAAGACGGGTGCAAATAGAGGACTGGGAACAGAATCGAGGAAATAGACGTAAAACGGAAAACGACGAAACAATCAAATAAATTGAAGAAGTTTTTGAAGAAAATCGCTAAACGATTGCTTCAAATGAATTCGTTACTTGCATTAGTCGGTGAGTTACTTGGTCGAATTTTCTGGAGGAATTCCGGATGGACGCAATTTCTAATCGAATTTCTAAAAAGAAATAATTGCAAGAATTTTTGGATAAACACTCCGAATTTTTTGAAGGCATTCTAGGAATAAACATTTCAAATTAATTCTTCAGCCAAATTCCGCGAAGTAATTTGTAAATCTAGTTTCTCGATTGAATTCTTAAAACGAATTTATTCTTCGACAAATTAGTCGAAGGGATTTCTCGAAAGAATTCCTTCATGCATATTCTACGAATTATCCACGAGGAGAAAATGCGTTGAAAAAAGGAATTGCAAAATCGCAAGACCACCCTGTATATTCATGCGAGCAATGCGTCTACCTCGTACCGAATTAAGAGCTAAGGCAATCGAGAGCTAACGACCTTCGCGACGGCTCTCTTCGCATGATGGTGCATGATGTCTGCATGATTCGAAAGGAAATACGAATAAGGAGAGATAAAGAGAACGTACAAGAGCGGAAAGGGTGTAGGAACGTGAGAAAGCGCCTGAAACACAACCCTAATCCCAGTCGAATCGAAACCCTCGCGAGGACCATCATCTCTTTGCTCTTCCACTATGGTCGACAATTAGCATATCGAAATTATGAAATAATCGAGCGCAAATCGAAGAACCGACTGAATTCTATGAAAACCTGTATAGACATCCGCATTGTCTGAAACCAGTTCGCGATGGCGCCCAGTATGTTGGCGCATCTATGCGTGCAGTTTGGACGGAGGCTGCGGCGGTCTTTTTTGCATACTGGTCCTCAACTCTCCCCTCGCGATTCATAATTATCGTTACTCCGCGTCGCGCGCATTGATTATTAAGTAGTGTTGTTATAAAGATCGCTGTCCGACTTTCGGATGGCGGGGAAGTAGCATGAAAGAAACCGAATAAGAAGGAGATGAAGAAAAACGGAATGGCGTCGCATTGACAGGGTCGTTAGCGTCGCATTATAAGCAACCATTTCGTCATTCACTCCCAGACATTCGTGTTTATTCTTGCGTTATTATATAAGGCTTTTATTTATCTTTAGCTGCTGCAAAATTGCCTTCGTTTTTATGAAAATAGGAACGTTCAGTATTAGGAAATAACGTACAATCATACGTGACGATTTATCGAATCAGTAATCCAGGTGTAATGTTTGGCGCAGACACAAACATCTGCTATCGATTCGTTTTTTGCGGTCGCATTCAAATTTTTTTACTGCAATATTCGAGAACTATTGTGATGCAACGATACGCAAACTCTTTCCGAAAGAAAAAACCTATCAAACGAGGACGTGTCTTTATGAAATTACAATTTATTACTCTAGTATTTTTTATCTAATTGTTGGAAGCAAATGTATGTAAAACTCTTTTATTCCCATCACATGTTTAAGAAATCTAGCAATACTTTCATCATTCGACTCTTGCTCTCCATGAGCCAGCTTAGAGACTGTCAAGGCCAGTCAGACATTACAATTAGGCAAACGCATATATGCATACCATTGGCTACGACCTCGCAACAAAACTTTTAGGGCCTCCAACACCGAGGGCGCATTCGTGTTTTTATGCGCACGACGAAATTCTCATCGAGAAACTTCGGCGTTTAAAAAAATTACGATCGATATCAGTCGAGCGCAAAAAAACAGGATAAAAGTCGCACAACCTTTCGATCGGTTCACATCCTAGGAGCCACGCCGGAAGAAGGTAGGTGTCTGTTTTGTCAAGCAGATCCGTGCCATCCTGGGAACACTCGAGACTATCTGTCAATCCGTTCGTACGATTCAAAGGAGATTCGGATTAATGGTTCGCATCCGCGGTATCGGAGGCCTCGTCCCATCTAGACGCGCGCGAGAGTAAGAGAGATAGAGGATAGGATAGATAAAGAAAGAAAGGCGCGAGGCACAAAGGTCCCGATACAATGCGAGGAAATATCCAAGATATGCAAACTAGGCGCGTTCCGATCATCTTCGAAAGGGCGTAGGGTGGGCCGCTGCCAGAAATGGGGTAGAGAGGGGACTCGAGTCCCGATGAGGGCAGAAGAAGGGTTCAGAGACGAACACATGTTCGGGACATTTGCATACCTACCGGTGATTTGCATACGAAGAAATTTGCATCGTACGTGCATCCTCGCAGGCGACCCGAACCCGAAGATACGTTCTATTCTATCCTACCCCCTCGCAGCCCCCGTGCCCATCATCGTCGCGCGGCTCGATTTCCCATTCTTCCGAGGCCCACGGTGTCTCCTTCTTCCATTCTTACTTTTACGGCACTTTCGCTTTATTGCTTCCGATCCGTCTTCTCTCTCCCGTCCACATCCAGAGGATGCGCGAAAGGGGTGAGTGCACGGCAGCCCTTGGCTAGAATAATATATTAAGGGATAAAACGCCGCTAATGCTTTTATTCGAGGATCCGCGGATAATGCGCCGTCTTCTCCGTGTGGGAAGGCTAATGTATTTTTCTTACGGAGCAGTGCCCTTTAGGCTGATCGAGCTGAGAACCGATTTGACGCGTCTCGAGTGGAGGCGCCCGCGATTATTATTGAACGATTCGACGATCGGTGTTGGGCTCTCGTTCGCAAGTGTCCCGACAATGGGATCGAAGCCCTTCGTTCATAAACCCAAATACGTGAAGACACAATCGATGAATGAGCTCGAAGAGGTTCACTTCAATTCGATAGCAGGTCGTTGTTTAATCGTGATCATTTCGTTGTTTGTCGTTCCCATCTAGTGCCAAGGTTGGTGGGCAAAGTGCGCTATCGTTATGATAATTAGTCGATTTGAATATGAAGTCACTGTTTATTTTTCGAATTCATTGTCAATCTCTCGATCAATCGCTAATGTGACTCCAAACGTGTGGGAACACAATGCTCCAAGGGTACATTCTCCGGATTGTTCTCATCGGATTTTGTTTATTTTTTTTTGCCAAGTAAGAAGGGTATGTTTGGTTTCATGAATCTTCTCATCCCTTATTAATTTCTTACATTGGTGCTTGTCCGAATAAACTATCTATCCAGTCCAATGTTTAATTGTAGTTAAAAAATTTGAAATTTGCGACGAAAATCCAATTTCACTTATTAAGTTTTTCATCAACGATGCCGTAAAATTTTCATCCGGAAATCCAGTTACGATTTCCGGGTGGCATCGTTCCGTCATCCAACTCAGTTCCTAATTGGATTCCATTTCACATAATTTTTAGTATACAGGGATCGTCCTTTACGATTGATTTTCCATCTAGAGAACTGGGTCAAACTCTCGGATTGAAACCAACCAAGAATCTATGCTAAAAAAAATATTCGTTTGTCATTTCCAGTTGTGTTCGCACAATCACACCGAGTAATGTCTCCATTTCCTTATTCGACCATTCGATGAATTCTTAGCAGAATTGGAAGGAACATTTTCATTAAACAAAAGTCAGGCACATTTCTTCAAGCGTTTTTACCTGTCGTGCAATGTACAGCACCGTCGTCTCGTATTACTAATTTCAGGATGCTTCGTAGACGCCGCCGAAATGGGGTCTGGAATGGATATCGCTTTCCGGGTGAAACGCGCGACGCATTTCTTCCGATCCGCGCAGATACCGGTTATGTGTACGCGTATAATACTTGTCGGAGGAAGACACCGCCAACAATGCTCGAACTAGAAACGCTATACCTGTGCAACGACTTTTCCGCTCTCGATTTCTATCGTCCAAGCAGTTCGGGTCACCCGACGCGAGGGCGTCGAACAATACCTCGTTCCCCCTTTCCTTTTGTGCCGCCAAGTCGACTTTTCCGCTGGACAATAAGTCCCGAGGCTAAGTAATCGAATACTTTTGACTTTCGGCTCGTAAAAGTGAAATCGTAAAAAAAACTTGAATGCGCGGAGAACGGGGTGTAGATATGGCGTTTTTTGACATCGATATTTTTATGTATGCGCATTTAAATCCATTGATGTCTTCTATGTTCAACAGATGTCGGGCTTCCGGTGGTCGTAAATTATCCGCTGAATATGTCGTTAAACACAACATAATGCGTTTCTCATATAAAACGAATGTGTCTCAAGAAATTAGATGTGCGTTTAATCCCGAAGAAATTATTGTAGGCACATGCTCCGAAAGAAATGTATATTTTTTTATTTCAGTTCAGTGTTCCTAAGATTGGAACTGCGTGTTTATACGAAGAAAGCACCCTAAAGGTCCTGCGTAGGCCAAGCGTAAAACACGTAGTGATTTTTTACGCCAATATCACCACCGTAACCGATTTATAAAATATGTCAATTAAAATCTATTTCCGTTTTGAAAATGGCGTCAAGTTATTTGATTAAAAGTTACCAAAAATATTTAATAAATAGAAAAGATTTCAATTTTTTGTGAAATTTTAATTCTCCAAACTATTCACGTATCATTTAAAATTGAATTTGCAAACGGGGGTACAGACAAAAAACAGGTATAAACAAGACGTAAAAAACGGTGGTCACAGCTGACCTCCCGTGACGTAAGGGGTTGGAGGGCAGTCGTCTTACGTTACGTAGTACGTAGGGTCGGATAATGGCTTATTTAAACTTTTAGACTTAAGTCCTTCTAAATAACTTCGCACCCCTTTGACTTACATTACTTTTTAGACTAATCTTAGTTTCATTTTAGTCGTGTGACACTTTATTCCATTGTGCTAGATGTTCATTCTTAACTTTGATTACTACATGAAAGTGATTCTAATTTAAATTCTAAGATTTATGCAACGATAAGTATTAAATTTGCAATATAGTTGTATAATTTATGGTAATGGTTATATAAATGAAAAATAAAATCACATAATTATTTCACAATTATTACAGGTGCTGTTTTGTGGGAAGCAACGCAGCGTTTTTGATGTTATCTTATTTTCAGTCTACGTTAATTATCTTAGAGTTTACATACTTTCAAACTTTCAAAACGTTTGCCAAACTTTTCCATGCATCTGTTATTTATTTTTCATAGTGTATATTTACATTTATAACAAATACATTAAAAAATATATTCATTATGCATTAAGTAAAGAATTATTATCCACAAACTACTGAGACAATAAACTACATATCGTGTTTATCGAAAACTCTCTTACATTCTAAGGATTTATACTCGATAATACATGCGGACGCAGAGAGAAATTTGAGAATGCAGCTGCTTCAAACTCACATAACGCATTGTCGGTTCTTCCCTTTTTCTTTGTGAACGCAACACTCCCACTTGCACCAGCAATATGTAGACATTACTAATTAATTTTTGATAAATCTTCTCCACGACACCACACTATTATTTACGGACATTGGCAGTTGCACGGAAGTTTCAGGAACGCACATTGCGACTAACCTAAAAATATACAGGGTACAATCATCATTACAGTCCGTAAAGACCGTTAACACAAAATGCATTTCGGCAGTAAAATTAGAGGTTATATAACATCATTTAATATTAATTGAAATGGCGACACGAAAAATGATTTTACTATACCTTCATTTGATAGCATCTTGGAGAGATTTAGGGTTTCCGGGAATTCACAGCTAGTACATTATACCAGAATTCTTGTAAAAATTACCACCAATCTCAAGTGATCGACTTAGCACAGACGCGAAAAAGGAAGAATTTAGAGGACGTAACGAATACACTATTATTCATTTTGTTTCTTTAAGATGTGGTTCTTCTTCTCTTTGTTTACAGTGTTTGTTTCGAAATGTTTGTGTTTGACATCTTGTTATGTTGACGATACCCGTGCTACGAAGTCGCCGAATGTCTATTATTATTCGTAACGGCACAGATGTAAACAAAGTCAAAATATTGTATTTATGCACCTGTGAATTTGACTCTTTTGGTTTACAAGTAATAATTATACCACGTAACGTGTGATAAATCTTCTAATGACAAATTTAAATTTTTAATGTGTTCTATTTTCTTATTTACTACATTTGAATGAAATTCTTCCGTTATAATTTGAAATTTGAATATTTTGAAAATTAAAAACATGATTACATTCGATTCTTTGTTACTTTACTACTGCATAGGCTGTGAAGGCCTTTGTACGTTGCATTTCTGTTCGTCCTATATATAATATCTTCGATTCTAGTATTCAAACATCTTTTTGTTTCACCTAGATATAAGTGATATCGCCGTGACTCCCCACCACTTTCCGTGAAGGTACGTAAGGGTTGGCCGCACAAGACAAACTGACAAAGGGCCATTAAGGATTTGGCTAATCAAAGTTTTATATTTGTGCCTCCTGAAGAGGAACAATTAAGTGTATTATTCCCGCCTACGTGGGACTTTGAAACGAATCATCGTAGAGATGACATGTTGTATATCATGTTATCCAATGACAAATAAGAGTATTTCACTTGAACATGGCGCTAACTCAAGTTTTTTTTATTAAACCAAATGACACCATCGCAGCGTGAATGGATTACCTTAATTGTGAAACAACAGCATTTTGACTAGTTTAATAGAGGTCGAATTACCGTGTCACAAAATAAAATATTGTATACTGACCCACACGTACTCGATTTATTCAATATAAAAAGTAACAATTCAGTGATTTATAAGTACACACCTTTTCGCCGATAAGGGAATCTTGACAAAGCCCCTAAGTGGAACACTTTAGATTTATTGAATCCCAGTGAATGCAGATCCACCGCTAAATGCATTTGCGCTAGAGCATTAGACATCATCGGCTGCAACCGAAAATCTGCATATTAGACACGCGCAACTTTCCCATGGCCGTAAAACTTAAAATCTTGGAAACCGCGCATCACTCTGACAGCTCATCCTCGCATTCTGTGCTCGGTAGAATTTGAGGTTCTCACATATCGGAAGTGGTCCCGAATCTTTAAATATATGCAGAGATTATGTGAGCGCCGCGCCGCAATGCTAATCCAGCACTCATCGATCCGGAAGCCGACCTTTCTTCATCGTCCCGATCGAAAAGACAGGAAAGCCTGGACGGATAGTCCTTGGCTCTTCACCTGGCCCAATCTAACCTACCTGCCGTCTTCGTCGTCGTCGTCGTCACAACCACCGCCAACACCGTCATCTCCTACCCTTCCCGGGGCCTTATAGTTTTGCGAGCTCCAAGACCCCTGGACGGTCGTCGGGGGTTCGCTGCCGTATGCTAAACGCCCCTTATAATATTTCCCTCTTATGTAATGAAATCTGTATAGTTCTTTTTACGTGCATTGTGTCACACGAGATGCTTTCGGGGACGACGACCTTTGGATTGTATGTCGCTATGCATATTCCGGCTCAGCGAAATATTTAATTCATATTCATCATTGCATTGAAGTACTAGTTTAAGCAATATTTTAGGACTGTTTTTTTATTCGACTTTTCGTAATGTGTCAAACCTGCTGATTTCTTTACACGAGTTATAATCGAGATGAATGACACATCGAAGAGGACGTTGCGATTCTCCGTCAGCTAAGTATCAATTATAAATGTTGGATAACGATCAATGTTGTTATAACAAGTCCAATCAATTGTTAACGTCTTTATTTCGACGTAGTTTTTTGTATATCTCTCTAGTGATCCCGAGTAGAAAAGGAGACCAGTTTACGGCCATTTTTTGGACTCCATTGCTTTTAGCATATAGAAGCCGAAAAAAATACTGGCGTCATTTTTTACTAGGGTTGGAGGTTGTCAAGAAAGCAACAAGTTTCGTCGTTTGAACTTTAAAGTGAGATGAAGGGAATGATGATGATTTTTTTCATGTTATGGTTTGAATCAATCTATATGGTTATCACAATGGATTGCATCTAATTGACCTGAGACCTTATCCAATATTTATGCTCATGCTGCTCTGCAAAAATTGTCCAACTAGAAAAAATACCGATAATCTGAAAAATTACGAAAAAAGACAAATAATTACAATGATTATATGAAAAATCCATTTATTCCCGACAAAAGTCAAACGCGCAAAATTTTCAGCAGCTGAAGAGCGAAAATCAGATTATCAGTCTTTCATTGGACTTACCTTCTTGCAGGTACGTTTTATGGAGGAGCTCTTCTTAACCCTTTCTCCGTCTCCCTTTGTCATCGAGCCTCCCTTTCTGAATGCCTCTCTCTTCAACCCCCACTTTTGAGCTCGACTCTGTACTCTTTGCCTCGCATGCGTTGGCACGTATATCCGCGCGTTATAGGTACGTGGAATATGGTAATTCTCTGCCACCATCGCCAGATATGTAAATAAGTTAGATTTGAGTTTTGTTGCGGCGGGAACTTCGATGGGAACCTATATACGAACTCGAGCGAGAGAGAGTGGCGAAAATACGGGAGAAAAGAAAAGGAGAAGTTGGAAAAGATAAAAGGACGGGCAAGAGACCGTGTAAAATAAAGAAGAGAGAGAGAGAGAGAGAGAGAGGGAGAAAGAGAGGGAGAGAGGAAACGACGCATAAGCGCCTTAGTAGCCACATGCATGATCCAAGCTGGCCGGATCCAGATTTATTGGTTCCTTCTTCGAGATCGAGGTTCGCTCAGGAAGGAAAGAGCTCGCGTACTGTGTGAACGGAAGCTAAGGATTTTACGATCGCGATTCGAATTATCAATACGCTGTTGTACGCCCTCGGTCGCGTTTTATTTTTATCCTTCACGCATTCGTCTGCGAGCATAAAAAGAAAATTAGAGAATGTTAATGACGCATTCGCGGAATCCGCATCGTAAACAATCAGAAATTGTGTATTTATTTACAGAAATGCTATCGCGAGTTGGATTTTAACAAGTTCAATTTTGTAATCATTTTCATCATATCGCGCAAAATTAATCACGGATCTTATACGTATGTTCTAGTGTATATAGTGTTTCCCTATACTAAGTCGTATAAGTTTTAGAACTTGATAAGTTGTTACGTTTGAAAGCATCTTGAATAATTTTTTATGAAAACAATTCTACGTTAATTTATTTATTTATTTTCATCCCCAACCACTTCTATACTGTTGTTCACATGCTTAGAAATGTTTGGATCCACGAAGTTCGCAGGTGGTCGGGCCAAAGAGGTGTAAGCCTTAGACGATTGTCATCGCGCTCTCTCTCCCGAGATCGCAGCCTCTTTGGTTCCTATCGAAGTCACGCGGGATTCATCGGCGATATTCACATATAGGTAGATAAATTTGCATAAGGGTCGTTAACGCGTGAGAACAGACCCGGAGCAGAAGGAAACATCTTCTCCGACTATCTATCATCCTATTGTCGATTTCGAATGCAAAGCCGCAAACTTGCATCTAACACAAGCGGGACTGAAAATTTTAGCTGCCTGCTATTAAGTAGTACTTGTATTCTTCGCAATTAACGTCAGATTTGTCGAATTTACGACGAAACACATAATTCACGAAAAACTCGTAACGTATGCGGATGTAACGACAGTAATCAACGTCGCATACATAATGTATGAATATTTCATTAATTTTGTTTTGTTTTTCGCGTTCATTTTTACGTGGTTTCTTGTTTCGTCAATTTTGGAGACTGTTCTTGGTTTTTATTATCGATATTTTGTACGTTGTATCATTCACAGCCCTTTCGGCTCATTATTGTTTATAATAAATCAAACATATTTTTTTTTCATCAATTTTTTGTTTCTTCTGATATGTTCCGAACATTTTATTGCGAATTACGAACATTTCGTTACGAATATTTCTTTATACTCGATTTTTGTTTGTGCAATATAACGCATTTTATTTTGTGTCGATTCTCGTTCTTATTTCTTAACGATTATCGTACTAAATTTCGTTTTTTTTTTTCGTATCGATTTTCGATTGGTTTCTTTCATGGCGATTTTTGTTTTTCTCTTATCGATATTTGTTTTATTTCGCATCCATATATCCTTTTTTGTCCTTACGTTTCATTGTTTTCTACCTTGTCAATTTTAATTTTTTTCATATCAATTTTGTCTTTGTTTCTTACCGATTTTTTTGTTACGTATCGATTTTTTTTACATATATCGATTTTCGTTTTTTTTCATATCAATTTTCGTTTCATCTGTACACATCGATTTCTTACCGAATTTGGTTTTTCTTTTTTATGAAATCTATTGTTGTTGCTAACAATTATTTATATTTGATCTTGTATTTAATACTACCACTTTTGATTGTTTTCTTTCACGTCAGTTTTCGTTTTTATTATGTATTGATGTTTGTACCAAATTAAATTATTTGTTTGTGTGCGCGTAAAGTTAGCCTAACGAGTGCGCAAAATAAATTCGATTTTGCGCACGCAAATGAGTGCGCAAAATAACATTTGCGTGCGCAAAATACATTCTCGCACTAGTGCGGGAAAGGGCTATTTTGCGCACGCGTTTCAGTGCGCAAAATCGAATTTTGCGCACGGAGTTAGGAAAAGTACTTTAAACGCTCATTTTCAGTGCGCACATGCAACTTTTACTCACGCTGGAAGATGACATGCGTAAAATAAAAAAGTCGTGCGTAAAGTGAAAAAGTCGTGTGTAAAGTTAATACTAATGATAACAATATAAACTAATAATAAATATTCTTACTATTTCGAAATGAAAAATAAAAGTAGGGACAAAGTTTACATTCCACGGGAGAACTCTACTGTAGGGCGACGAAACGGATAAGTACTGCTCTACCGTATAGGTTCGACTGTATACCCATTTTGCTCATCAGTCTTGCCACTTCCTTCGATGTCCGGTACAACATATCGGTAGCCAACCGGTGCAAGACTGATGCAAATGAGATTCGTTCGCACTCATTTGCCCGAGTGCATACATTAGCATCGGCCCGGGCGGGGGACAAGTAGTAAAGCATCGGATAAAGGATCGTCTATCTCTGTCGAAGTACGCGTTCCGTTAGTTATATATAGGATGTAACGAAGGTACATAAGTATATATCTATATGCATATATGTGTAACGGACGATTCGATCCAGTGACTATCATCGATCGGCAGATTCGATTCATCGGCGCGATTAGCGTCGTGCACGAGGTGGCAGCACCTGTCCATGAACCCTGCAACGAACATATATATATATATATATATATATATATATGTTTACACACGCACACACGTGTGGGATGTTTCGCAGGACACTTCCACACACGTGCGAATCGACGCCCGCACACACGTGCGCCCTCGTCACGCGTCTCTGAACAATGGCATTAATAGGGCCCTGCCGAGTTATTAATTGCCGGTACCGCCGGATACGAACGTCTATATAGCTACGCTCGTTCGTCCATGTTATCGCCGGATTCTGTCGACGATCGCCAGCGAAAATTTATACTCTTTTTCTCTCCCGTACCTGCTGGAACGTCATCGGTGGGAAAGGGTTTATTTTTTCTTCTCTTTTTTTAATTGTTTCGATGAATGTCGAAAAAAAAATTGGTATGTATGGCAGTCATACGTTTCGAGTTACCGACGTAAGGTTGATTAAATTCGACTTTGTCTGGATATCAGGGAAACACAAAAATAAATGCATATTTTCGTAAATTTTGTTTTTGTTTGTTTCACATTTGTAGGTACGTTTTTTTTTAATTCTGAATGATGAATGTGACGATGATTGGCATTGGTGTGATTTTTAACTTTTTTAAGATCGAAACGAGACGTGTCAGTAATGCATATAATTTCTAACCTTTTTAGGAAGGGATCTTCACTCTAAGTTTGGAGTGAGAATGGCGCTCAAAACAAGAATAATGAAATTCAGTCCATCATTCTCTCTATATATATGTTGATTAATATTTAATTCCATGACTACACAAAAATGATTCTAATTTGAGGCATCAGTGACGAGATCAGTAGTTGATAATTCATCTTATTCTATTCCCGAATATTTCCTAGGGCTATTTCGATTTATGGGGTACAATTTGAGTTTCCACTAGACAAACAATATGGTGGATTTTATTTGAAAAAAAAAATCGTAAAATTTTAAGTCCACAACGGACGACGATCCGTTCGAAAAGATGGGAAAAGATGGAAAAAATGGATATTTACCGAACATAAATTTGTGTTTACCCTCCATTCAGTTTACCTGCATTTTCAAAATGGCGGAAAACTGGAAATTTAAAAAAATACGTATTTTCTGTACAATTATGATACCAAATCGACATTAAAAGAAATGTATCCCCTCAAATTGTGCAGTGAATAGTGCTTGTACCCTCTTGGTAATTTTTAGTACGTTTTATGGTCTCAATAATGGCGGATTCAATATGGCCGCCAGAGAAAAGAGGGAAAATAACAAGCTTCGTCACGATTATCGTGAATAAAAGTTTTAAAATCTTCACTTTATCTCGTTTTTCCGTGTTTTGTTGTCATTTGGATTGTCAAATTTCAAAATCGGATGAACCAAAAAAAAAATTTGTCATTTTCAAGTAAATATTTATTTGAATAGTAGCAGGTAAATATTTACTTGAATTAAGAAAAGATTTTCTTGAATCAAGTAAGATTTACTAAAAAGAAAGAAACATATTCTTAATTCAAGTAAATATATTTACTAAATAAATATTTACTTGAATATAGAATATTTTTGTTCAGTGTGAGATATTGAAAATTCTATTATTTCCGAATGAAAAATAATATACGAAAATGTTTTCAGCCTTTTTTTATTGAATGCGTTGATTCTCTTCATGTCATGATTGACCCGCAATATTAATGTAAAAAGTTTTCATTTTGAAAATGTTATGATTTATGGATATATGTTTTTAGAAAGGCCCAGAATCGTTTGAAGTATCTCGCTGATATTGCAAATAATCAAGTTTGAAAATATTTAAGTTCGAAGATGTTCAAGTTTGAACACGTTCGAAGTTTGAAGACGTCGAAGTTTGATAATATTAAACATTTTTTAATTTCAAAAATTAGATACTTTTTAATTAGTTTTCACCTTGATTTCTACTTTTTAACGTTTTTTATTGAAATTTTTGGTTAGTATTGACCCCTTTTTTCTATATCTATCTTTATAAATATTTAATGAGTATTGGTGTACGGTAGATTGACAAAGATATTACAAATTTTACGTTTCGACCAATTTGATAGCCTTCTTCAAAATTTATTAAAAAAAACAAAACAAATATAATATAATACAGTATAAATATGAGGTGACATAAAAGCATTGACAATCAAAAAATACAAAAAAATAAAAAAATCTTAAAAAATAATCAGATGGTAATCGAACAAGTGCAGCGGATGATTATATTATTGTATTCTACACTGTTTAAGTTTATAACTAAAACTATAGGCGCTTCTTTAAATACTCGATCAACAAATTACAATAATATTTACATTGTTATAAAATATCTTCGTATGTTGTTGGCAATTTTGATTGTTCAAATCTAATATTAACGGTTTTATTTGATTTTTTGTTTTGTATGAAGAAATTCTCTTCTTTTATAAAAATTCTTTTCAGTTGCTAAAATTTTATCATTTTCATAACCAAATTGTGCGATGTGTTTGAATGGTATAAAGTAAGTCCTGTGTGCATTTATTTTATGGTCCAAATATATTTTTTCGATTTTCTTGTAGTCTATTTTGTAATAGTCTACTTGTTTGGACAATGTACACTTTATTACAATTTTGACATGAAATTTGGTAGATAAACATTACGTATTTTTTTATCTATAATCTATATTTTAACGGTTAAATTCCGCCAATATTAATATTAATTGGCTTGTGTACAACCTTAATCTCTTCTTTTCTGACATATTTCGATAAATTTTCTGATAATTCTTTCACATATGGTAATGATATGGTTTTTATAATTTGTGTATTATTACTGTAATTTTTATTGCTATAAAATATAAAATAAGAAATGCGTATTTATTTTTATTCTATATTTTCAATATGGGTATTTTGTTAATATTCTATAGATTTCAAAAACAATATTAAAATTAGAATTAAAATAAATAATTAAATGCAAATTATTTAAACGATAAAAAATTGTTAAATATTCGGAGTATAATTTCATAAGTGTACGAAATAAACTTTAAAATAAACTTTACAATTTCTCATCAGTTTATAAATTTTATATTCTATTTCATTTTTATGTATATATCTAATTATTTAAAAAAATATATTCTCATCTTTTACGCAAAATCAGTATATATTTCGCCAATGCATATTTTCGCTTTTAACATTTTTTCCGCTATTTTTCATTAATGTTGGTAACATTTTATCGATTTTATAAACTTGGCGTTTTTCTACAAAGAAAAATTATTTATTGCTGCGCGTCTCGACTAAAACGTGATTTCTTATCTTTCATTCTTATGCGTAATCCTTCGTATTTCGCATTAAAAAGTAAAATCAAGCGATGCTATTGGCAGCACCATCTTACGACATAAGGTTGAACACGCTATCGATTTTACGTTTTTCGATTTACCGCATTATTCGCAATGAAAAATATGGAGTTGAGTAAAATGAAAGTATAACCAACAAATTATTTTATTTTAAATGCTAATATTTGTGCTGCAAAAATGAATAAATTACAAATTTCGCCACAATGTATAAAAACTGACGAAACAAAATTGATTGAATAAAAATGTACAATACTAAAATGAAAAAAAAAACACGAAATTTTTAATCTCATTAAGAAATCCAGGTTTAATTTTCAATATCTGTACAATTTATTTTTTTCGATATTTTGAATTTATTCAATCCTTTTCAATTCTTTCTTGTGTATTATAATTTCTAGAGAACAATTTCTCTTAAAATGATTCCCTATTAATTAGATTTGCCGAATAAAATATCACAATTATTCGTTTCAATACTAATACTAGATTTTATTTTCAATTATTAATGTCGAATTGAAACGCATTCAAATTTTTTTTTTAATTTTACAAATATAATTTTTATGCTTAGTTCAAACGAATGAGAAATATCACGTCGAATTTGTATTTTTTACTTAAAATTAATTTAATTCAATTAATCAAAATCTTAAATATTATTACCTTATTAATTTAGAATTTAAGTGGATTGAAGTTGCATATTTCTGAATTTGCATGTATTCATGAAATACAATAATAATAATAATAATAATAATAATAATAATAATAATAATAACGTCTTTATTGCACAATAGAAAAATCTTCAACATTTTCTTCAAAATTTCTGATCCTTAATATTCCGTAATTGAAATGAATGAATTCAAATAAATTGAAATTTAATAAATCGATTTTTAATTTGGTAAGAACGACTTTACAGCCAATCCAGATAATTTTAAAATCTAAATTAATTTATTTCCTTGTTCAATCTGTATTATAAGCGCAGTTTGAATGATTGACATTTATTAAAAAAAAAGATTAAATCGTTGAAAATTGATTTAAAAATGATTAAAACACCCCTATCTTTTTTCATTCAATCTCGAACCGTTTTAATCCTTTTCAATCGTTTGTGTCTACTTCGAGGGTCACACTCCCCGATTTCAATACGGTACATTAAAATTCAAAATTTACAATACAAAATTTCATAAACTACGAGACCAAATTATAAAATGTCTTTTATTAATGATACCCATCCGTAATAGCTGGCAACGTAATTGGAAAACACCTAAAAAACATTTTTAAAAATGACAATAAAATATATAGTTATTGTCTATAGTGAATACTTCAAACACAAAAACCAGGATTCTCTTAAAAAAAAGGAAGTAATCACGAATTTTTATTGAATATCTACACATACATTTTTTCCTTCTATATATATAATAATAATAGAACGTGAAAAATTGATATATTATGCAGGCAATAACCGTACCTCGACCAATTGAGAGCGAGAAAAGGGTACAACCGGCTCGGTGTTCGTCATAACGGGTCATTGTCGTCTAGCCGAAAATAGTCGAAAACAATTACGAACAATACGAAACAAGCGTAAATTACGGAATTACCGAGACGAAGTCGCATTATAGAAACGTCAACTACATGAATGGCTGTTTTACTCTCATGTTAATCATTTCCTGCGCTGGTATTTTTACTGCTTCACGCGTCGAGTTTTATAATTTTCGTTCGTTCGACGGTGGCAGCCCTGCGTAACGAAAATCCGAGTCGGGCGCAACCGAGAAAATATACACATTATCGCCGAAGCAACGTCCATGAAGAAGACTTAAAAAACTCGGGGAACAAAACGAAAACAATGACAGCTATATACACTTCTGACTCGTGGATTTCTTCCGTTTCTGCATCGTTAACCAATCGTAGATTAGGTCAAATTGCATCGTGGGTGCTCGTGTGAAAAATCGTGAGAAATATTTTCGGAAATCGTCAATTATTACCGTATGTTTTATCGTTATATATACTGTTATTTCAATTTGGTGATGATACCTTATTATTATAGGTTATGTATTCTTCTGTCATTCGTTTAATTGTTGTCTTTTGTCCTCTTCTTCACTTTTTGTTTAACATTTCACTCGTTACCTTATTCTATATACGAATTACTTTAAATGTTTATTTTGCATGTGCACAAATAAATATAATGTCGATAAACGTAAAAGGGAAATCGATTCGCGTTTGTCACTTTCGAGAAACAGCGCCATCTGCTACAGCAGCGCTCGAACGGTTAATGTCGGAGGCATTCAGGAGTATATCGCTACGTTCTGTAACTAAAACGTTATATATATAAAAAAAATAATAATAAATAAAAGGCGTTCATGAGTCATTTTAACTATTCTATTACGCCATGTTGGATTCGTAACCTTGGATATTGAAATTTTGACGATGGATTCGTTTTATCTGAAATCGATGAGTTACGCATTTGTCTTTCGATTAATCCAAAAATAACGTTCCCTCTTATTAGACAAGTATATACTGGCGTTAATTCCGTTTTACAACGCTTTTATCGTAAGAAATTGCAGATCCGTCATAAACGTTTTACTACATTATATATATATCCGAGCAGGTATAAAAGATGAAATGGACCGAGGGAATTCGTGCGATCTGATGTTATCGTCGGAACATCGTTTAGAAGGAAGGAAAGAGCCTCTCGTTCGATGTCAAAACAAATCGTTCCGCTCGAATTACACGAAATCGAGATTAATTAGCATCCGAAGGAATGAAATATTTCATTACAGTCGCGGGGCGTGCGCGCGAGCGAAGATGGCGGGGCGAGCTCGGGGGGCGAGTTATCGGCTCGAATTCATAATATTTTTTCCAGCGTTATCAAGCGAATCGCGCGCGTTCTCATATACGTGTATATAGTTATATAGCACATATCGCATACGAGATGCGATCGCCAGGACGTACCTTCTTATAGCTTATTTTCATTTCGTTACTTCCTCTCGATTATCTCGCGCCGTCCTCTATTAATCAGTCAGGCTCAGTCGCAGCTCGTAGTCCGCTCTCTTAATGACGCGGGCACGTCGCTCGCCTTCGTAATAAGATCGACCATAAAGATCACCCGGGAGCGTCTGATTTCTTGGCGAAATCACGAAAGGCCACTCCTGGCAGGAACAATGGCGGAGTAATAAACTGCATGACGTATAAACGTCTACTTCTTATATATCGAGCCAATTAAAAATGCCGCTTGCGAAACCCCGACAAAGTAGCGGCCGCGGTTGCACCCGAATATCAGATTGATTCGCTGTTTATTTGATATTTCAGTTTTCAGTCGCTTCGCACTGATGGGTGACCATCGCGATCTCTGTATGGTTCGTGATTGATAAAGTTGTACATTGAATTAATTTCTTTCGTTTATCTCTATTCGATTTATTTTTTACAAATTTTTCTTCATTTTTCTTCATTTTTAGTTATAAAACAATATACATTGGAGAAACATTTTCTAATGTTTTCTGCAGTAATGAAAAACTCACAAAATTTAGAACGATTATCAAAATGACTCAACAAATGAATCAAGAATTAGCGAAATTATTTCAATTGACCTAAAAATCTATCTTCGATTATTAAAATCAATATTATTCAATATTGCCTTGAATATCCTTGATATAATTCACCGATGCATTCATAATATTAATTTTAATAACCGTCAAATAGTAAACTTGTATCCTCATCTCCTAGAAAAGATAATCTGTAGTTAAAAATTACTTTAAGAAGTAATTTTATTGCTTTCTCAGACATTTTCATCAATAGTCATTGAATAAATCATCAGTAATACATTCAAAATTCGTTAAATAATTTACCTTTCTACTGTCAATAATACAATAATACAATAGCATCCCAATATTATACCATTATGTAGCTCGCGGCTGATAAGTTTGCGTGGAAGGGTAATAAGTCCCCTATTCAATAGTATATTTCCATAATTTCGAAGTCATCGTTAAGAGACAATAACTAATCAATTTTTTTGTTGGAAACAATGCGATCTGTATTCCGCCAATAGAATACCAACAACTTACTGATCTTCGGCAGTGCAAGTTTTAACATTATAACCTTTAATAATCTGTGAAAATCTTTTTTACTTCAATAGCATTTTGAATAGCTTCATATTCTCAAGCGTATTTATTGAGTAATACATAATCAATAGTCGCAATAGCTAGTTAGTATTAATTCCGTAATATATTTTAGTATTTTATAGTATCTAGAAAAATCAAACAACGTATTCAATACCTGTTATACTGGTATTTAATACCTTCAATAGGCTTCTAAAATAGGAGACGGGTGGAATCAAAGGCAATATTGGAGCTATTTATAGCCTACGAGAAGTTCCGAAGAATCTTTAGTTATTAAAATATATTAAGAAATATATTTAATTGCATTATCTAATGCTATTGAACCTAATGAATAAGTTGTTGAGGCTGCTAATGACGCTATTGAAATTACTGAAGAAGCTATTTACCGAAAATGATTCGTTTAATTTTCTGTAGTGCTCACCGGTACATTGGCT
Source organism: Trichopria nigra (assembly GCA_030522945.1). Classification (NCBI taxonomy): domain Eukaryota; kingdom Metazoa; phylum Arthropoda; class Insecta; order Hymenoptera; family Diapriidae; genus Trichopria; species Trichopria nigra. The sequence continues at coordinate 13,491 of JAPYZR010000658.1, read as the reverse complement.
ATTCATGTAAGGAAGCTATTGATGATACTTTCAATATGTATATTGATAGTAAAATTAGGATGATGTACATTTTTTGATAATTCAATGATAACATATTCAATAACCCCGAGAGCAGATGATATAACATTTACATAATTTTCTTGTCAATAGCTCTACTATAATTCCTTCAGCATTACACATTCAATAGTATTTTAATCATTCTTCCGTAATTTATGCGACGCATTGACTTCGTATATTTCATTAACAATCGAGAAGTTTATCAATAGCACATGTATTTTTGCTCGCTACGCTCTGTAATAGCCTTTCAATAGCAGTGAAATAACATTTTACAGCTCGACAACTCTAATTGCGATAGCAATAGTTCAGCAATACGTTTGAAAAGTGCAATAAATAGGTTCCTCATGAGTTGACAGCACTTCGGCTGTCGCTTCATAATATTAAATGAATCGCTCATATTCTATCAATAGTTTCTTCTGCAGCTTCCAGCAACCTCTACAACATATCCAATAGTATGTTCAATAGCATCAATAGTTCATTCAGCGTCTTCAATATCATCTAAAATGACTTTATTGGCTTCCTCGATAGGTTTAATAGCTCGGTAGTTTAGATAGAATTGTACATATTCAATAGTAATTTAATATATTGTAAAATTGTTTCCGACTGTAAATAGCTCCTAAATAGCCTTTGGCATCATTTCGGCCCTATTACACTAGTATCCCAAATTCCGGTAGCTTTATGTCAATAGCTGCCATCAAATATTTTACATCGCTTGAATAACATTACGATTACAACAATAGCCGTGTCCAGTGTCAATAGCAACAATATCGAAAAATCGAAAATGTATCGAAACGAATTGAAACTAATGAAAATATCCACTATAGTCAAAAGGCAAAAAATTTAGAGATGATTTATAACAAAAAATTTTTGATATCGATTAAAACTACAACCCCACTCTATATGTACAACAAAATCCAATTTTAGTTTTTCAGCGTTAGATAATATACCAATTACATTATTATAAATATCGCATCGCTGACTAATTGCTGCTATTAACTACGAAATGCGTCAATTGAAGTAAACGCGAAAGGAGCATCGACTATTTTCATTTATTTCCAATGAATTATATAGTGCTGCAGGAACGCGAAGCGCGGCTACGTGCCTATATAACTCACTTTCTACGGGAAGTCGATGTTGTGGATTTTACAGCTCTGCATTTCAAGAAATTCCGTATTAATGAGATGAGCGCTATACGTCAGATACGTTCGAGTACGTGTGTACACATTGTGTGCATATACGCACACTCGGCGCTTTATTACGTAGGAATATATATACGCGAGTCTACACAGCTCGCCAAGCGGGTAAGTGAATAAGTGAGCGAGCGAGAACCCCTGAGAGACCGGAGCATTGTAATTGCACGCCGCAGACGGCTCCACGCGTGGATGATTTCGCTCACTGATCCAAATCTGCTGACTCGGTCACGGAAAAAGTGTCGGGATGACCGCTCGATGAATTTATTCAAATTCTGTTACGTGCGCGTAATCGCGCCGCGACAGGATGTTCTTGTAAAATTTGTTTCGTGTTTGTTGATTGCATGTAATTTTATCATATTATTATATTGAATCGCACACGTGCGCGAAATTATTAATGCATAACGGGGGAGATTTTATTCAGCGCCTGTTTTTTGAAGTCTCCTGACAAGTAATTGCAAAACTGAGACCGATTAATTGCTATTCAATAGCCAAGAAGAGCACCGTTTGTCTATTCGGTAGCGCCTGATAGCCCTCGATGGGTTATTGAAGTTTGTCGATAGCTCGGAAGTAGTTTTAATATAAGACTGTAAATAACGTCTAAAGTGTTAGTTCAAACAAACGCGTCAATAGCCAGCTAATAGATCTCAGATAGTTCTCCTTAGGCGATGAAATTGAAAGTTTTTTTTGTTATTGAAGTTTGTCAACAGCTCAAAAGTAGTTTTAACATAAGACTGTAAATAACGTCTAAGTGTTAGTTCAAACAAACGCGTCAATAGCCAGCTAATAGATCTCAGATAGTTCTCCTTAGGTGATGAAATTCAAAGTTTTTTCATGAACGAAATTGAAGGAACAGAATATCAATGCCATTCAGTAGTCGACCAATAGCAGCTGCAATTCATATCAATAGCCGTCAATATCATCATTGAAGGTATTAATAAACTCTCACTAGCTCTTCAATAGCCATTTAAATTTAAATAGTCAAGTATTTTCAACTCTGCTATAACTTACAACATTCAATAGAAATGTCATCTATTAACTCTATATTATTCGGATTTCAATCAGTCCCCATGTAATATTGCGGATGCAATTCTGTATTTTCATTAAAAATAAAATAATAATAATAATGAAAATAAACATGACGTATAACAGTGGACGTATTGAAACGGCAAACTTTTCTTTCACAATTATCTTTTTAAAACCTTCCATTTCGTAAGATGCCAGCATTTCCCCCATCAAATAGTTCGTATTAACCTGCCGTCGCAAATTTTCATCCCTTTCAGTTGAAAAGCGTACCGCGGCAAATAATCGTGAAAATCTGGCGCGGCTTCGAACGGCACTCCACTTTTTGCGATAAAGTTGCCGTGATTTTTTCTTTGCCTCCTATTTTCTCTCGTGTAGGTATACATAAATTCTTAAAAGCCCGCGATTTGCGGCGCCGATCTAGCCGGCTGAAAGAGCGAAGCGAAGCTTTTGAGGCTTAAAACGCAGCGGTACACGCGTGCATCAGGTTCAGGCGCTGGCAGTCACAAAGCGAAAGATCACCAAATGGGGATCCATCCGTTCTTTGCGAGAGCCGCCTGCGTATCCAACCGAGTATATATCTGTTCGACTGTGCGCTTTCCTGTCATTACTGCATATATCCCCCCTCCCCGCCCCTGCGCCAAATGCTCCTTGCAAATGCGACGTCGTCGTTGTCGGTCGCTTCGATCTAACCGAGATACACGATGGATGCTTCTGCTTACTTCGTTAAACGCTCCCTCTTTCTCCTCCAAATAAACATCCCGCATTGCTCGTGAGAATTGCGAAAGGCGCACAGGTTCTTTCCCTTTCATCTTTCGAATCACCGATGCCAAAGCGATCGGGTTATATTGCGTCGTTCTGATTTCCGTACCTGTATTTGTGCAAATTGCGAGACAAATCGTGTGATTTACTCTGACGTGCGTCTGCCGAAGAAGAATTGTCTGTAATCTTGTTATCCGGGTTGCCAAAATCCTCATAGTTAATTTCTTGAAGTGACTTTTCCATTGAATATGTTTTGAGTGAAGCAGTCAACAGACGCCTGTAAAACTCAATTATCTTTCAGGAATTGAGTCAATAGTCACTTGATAGCTCGTCAATAGCAGCCTAATGGCCCTCAATGTTTTTTAAACAATATCTCCAATAATCATCCAATCGCACATCAAATAGCTCGTTTATAGTAATTTAGTATAGTCGTTCTATATAATTCTAATAAAATCTTCAATAGCTACTAAGCTTTAAAAACACTTTCTTAAAATAGGATTAGCGTTCACTTTCAATATCTCATCAATTCTACTTTAGTAAATAGAAACTTTTGCATAGTATCTGGGATAATTTTGAAGCGACATTCTTTCAATAGTAACGCCAATAGCCACCTAAATAACATCAAATAGCCTTTGTCCTCAACTGTTTACCAGAACTGCTTACCCGAACGTAAATAATACTATTGTAATAGCCCTTAAAATATCTTCTGGTATTTTGTAGAACTTCTTTCATCATTCAGAGACATCGAAAATAACGCCAATATATGTATTGTTTAATCGTTTCTTCTCTGATGCCTCAATATCTACAATAGCTTCTTGGTATTCAATAACCTTCCCCGGAATTCTTAAATAGCTTTCCGTGTATTGTTATTATTAAATATTCCGTTGACAAAATCTTCAATAGCTTTAACTTCAACATGTATTCGATAGCCCTTGCAGTACAGAATTCACTGGTTACTCAGAATATTTTCAATTCAATCGTAAATAGAACCTGTAATAATAAATATGACATATAATAATATCAATAGTCCACTCGTAATCTCGTTTCTGGGTATTCAATAGTTTATAAATAGCACAAGTCCATTAACATCCATGTCATTTTGTCATTCTGTCAATAATCGTTCATCATTCTTAGCTTTTTGTGGTATTTGGATAGCTTTTCAGACGTTTTGATCAATTTACAATTGGTCTTTCAATACTATTTCCCTATTATCAGAAACATCTTTTTCGAAATATTCATCGCTCGTTAGCGGTGGTATCTTTGCCGTGGCCAGTAATAATAATGTCTTAACATGAGCATTTCCAATAGGCTTTACGAGGGATTATTTTTCACAGCATTCAAAATGATCAATAGTCCAGTAGTATCTTTAATGATTTCTCAGTCTAGTTACTTTTCAATAACTTGCCAGAAGCTTATAAGTGCGTCCCAACACTTGCTTCATATTTCTTAAATATTGGAGAGCATCGTCAATATCATTCCAATAGTCTCTAAAGATTAAATGATTATTCAATATTATTACAATAGTATCTGGAATATTGTGAACATGTCTTCAATAGTCTTTTATTGAAATCATATTCTTCTATTAACGACTATTGTAGAATACTCAAACCTCTCCTCGATATTCAATAGCAGCACGAATATATTTCAATAGCATTAGTTCTTTAATCATTACCGTGCAAGACTTTCAATATACGCGCAATTACTATGAAACCTTAAATAGTATCGTGAATTGCGTCAATAGCTGTTGTATAACCGTTCACTGACTCTTCAATGTTCATTCAATGATATTTTAAATAGACCGTACAGTTTATGAAGTAGCATTAAATAGCTTTGTAATATTGTTTCCAAGAAGCTTTCAATAATATTCAGTAATAGCGTTATTTAAGTTTGTTAATTATTTAAGATAATTAACGCAATTATTAAAGTCTATTAACATTTATTGTGGGGTTATTCAAAATGTTGAAAAACTATTGAATTTTCTTCTACTTTACTACTGGAAGTATACTTAGAAGCTATTGTCACATGGAGGATGTTTCTATTACACACCAATATATATATGAACCGACATTATATATATATAAGTGATTCATAAATAACTCATCAACTTTATTAATAAATATCATAAATTGAAATATTCCCGGACCAACGCTTCAAGCGAACTGTAACATAAGTAACCGGGCAGACTATTAAACTGGTTAAAAAAAAACTCAAATAAATACTTGCCATAATTAATTCCAACATACACTACGGGTTTATCATCAGTAACCTCGCGTTACAGACATCAACTTGGCGCGTTTTTTCATGGTTCTCATCGCGCCTGGCCACTCATTAATTGGAACACCAAGCATCTCGCTTGACCGATCACAAATTAATTCCGTCGCCCAACAACGCCCAATTAAGGTATATGAAGCGTAAAGATAGACATCGACTTCCTCTACTTTCCATCCCCTCGAAGGATTACGTGCAGACAGTGAAAAACGTTGGTCGACCCGAAGAAGCTACAAGGCACAAGGCGAACGAAGACGAAATTTTCCGCAGAAACCGTGTAAGGTGGCTTATTTGGATAGCTGACTACCATTAAGCGATGCTTAATTTATAAAACTAAAACTTATTAATTGTTTAGAAAACGTAAAGCGAGAACTCGAATTAATGATAATAAGATTATTAATGATAATAAATGATCAAATGAAAAGTTTTAATTGATGATGGTTCTGAACTCTGATCATTCCCAATTAACACAGGACATCCATTGGACGTACTTACGATCATTGGGTTTCAAGCAGTAGATGAATATATTCAAATTGCTACAAAAAACTTAAAAAAATGAAATTAAGGTAAACGTACCTATGACTGGACATGTACCTATAGTTGGAAAACCTATTCTATGATCCCTGTATCTCTAAACCAGTGTCAAAATTGATTAGATTGTACAGCAATATTGTCATGTCCATTCATTGGTACGTTTACCTTGATCAAGCCTTCCATTCATAAATCGTTTCTTATACTTTACAACAATAGCCCAAAATTGAAATGCTCCCACTCCTCTATAAAAAATCTTAGCAGACAAAGAATAGGGCATACCCTATTCACATACATAAGTGCCAAAGGTGTTCCTGTTCTTTCACAAATATTTAGAAAGCACAATACGACATCGGTTAATTAAATATGGTAACTATTTGAATTGGCCACCACAAACGCAGCCACGCTCGAAAGGCGTTGACAATTTTTGCGTTTCGTGAATAAAATCGACCTGCAAAAATACGCATCGACGACAAAACGCACACGGAAAGCCTGGGGGGGTCATCGCGAGGAAAAGAAGGTGGAACAAGAGATAGCAGGGAAAAACGAGAACGAAATTAGCCACGACGACAATCTGCACCGCGGGGCACGAACGAATTATCGAAGGCACGTCCAGGGGAGTCCGGGTGGAGGCGACTGCGCGCTACATATATATCCGCTATCGTTTCCTCGAAAAGTCAACGACAAACCGAAACAACCCGTCGTTTCCGTTCGAAATTTATCGTAGTTTCGTTCTACGCGACGAAGGAAACAATGGGCGGAATGCCCGCAGGTTGTTGACTCGTAGTTGTCACGACGTTCTCTGCTCCGACTCTCGCCATCTCTCTCTCTCTCTCTCTCTCTCTCTCTCTCTCTCTCTCTCTCTCTCTCTCTCTCTCGCAGGCGCATTTCGTCTCTCTCGTGTGCACCAGAAAAAGAGGCGAGTTCGCGCAACCCGCACTACGACGTGAATTTATAACTTGGAGGTTGCGACAAAAAAGCTGTAAGACGTATAGGCATCGATTTTCGAAACGCTTGCGAAAAAACCCTGTCGTATTTCTAGTTCTTTGGTAATGTTGGATTTGAAACATTATGTTTTTGTGATGTGCGTAATTCAATCATAAGAAATGTAATGGCATAGTTTAATTAACAATTGACAGTTGTACATATGAGTTGTTCATTCCCCATGATGGTGGTAACGTATCTGACGATTCTCAAAGCAACCTAAAATTCCTCGAAGTAAGGGATCTCCTTGAGATCCAAGTGACAAAAGTAAAGAAAGTCGTATAGAGGTACAACATGGTTCTATTAGGAATTGTTCACGTTTTGTTGCTGTTCAGACAATATCGCCTGTAAATATGCGTGATGGCCCTGACGTAACTGATGATTCCCGAACCAATCCGAAATTACTTGAAAGGGGTATCGAATAACAACAAGTGTTTTACTGGGAATTGTTCGGTTGTAGACGTTATGTTTATGTTAAACTTCTGTAGTTTTGGTTGAACTACTATAGTACGTCTGAAGGTTGACAGGATCGTTTCAAACAAAGGAGATTAGAGAAGATTTAGTTTGATGTTGCTGACATGGAGTATGACCTACATTAGTCCGATGAAATTCCAAACAGTATTTATAATTGATTAGTCCGAGCAGCCCGGCAAGAATTTCATATTGTCATCGATATTTTTAAATCGATTGCGAACTTTTTGGAAAAGTTACAAACTAGGTCAAGGAAGTGAATTTTCAAAAGTTTCGAAACTTTTTCGTGCGAAAATTGGAATGATTCTGAAGCTCACAATTATTTGAACTTACTAACGAACTGAAGACCTTCCAGGAATACAAAGTATATAATTTACAGAAACGATGAACAAGAATTGAATTAAAGGACTGAGAAGAAATTTCACATCTGCGTTAAAAGCGACGTAATTCAGTCATAACAAAACGAAGATACAATGGACAATAAATGCACAAAACGATAATAGCAAAAAACGCCTGTTAATTTCCAACCACTTTTTACCCGTGTCGTCCTTCCGTAATATAGTCAATTTGTAATAGCAGCATTAGGGACGTCGACACTTTTGCTTCGTGAAGTACCTATATACCTAGCGGCACATATATCGGTAGCGCATTGACGCACAATGCGGGCCCTGCTCCCGACTATCTCCTCTCGTTCCATTGTTTTTCATTGTTGAACCGTGCGCTACTCGTTCGGCTGCCAATATCCACCATTGTAAACATGAGCGAGTAACTGCCAACCAGTAGATATCTATTTCCGGCATGCGTTTCTATACATTTTCTTCATCCGTCGTCCCCTTCGGCCTCTGCGATACTCACGATCCTTGACCATTGAGAGCGCGCAGCTGCAGGTGCAACCTGGAAGCCCGTTTTACGATGTCAGCTGTGCATTTGCTCGTGAGCATTTTAATTTCCTGGTAAAAAACACTTTCGAATACGTCGAATTAAACGCCGACGAAAGTGCGCTAAGAGCGCACGAAACGGGCGGAAGCTTTAAACGAAATGTTCGCTGGAACATTCGTGTAAAATGTTACCCGGAAACGCACCGTGAATGTATAGTGAATAATAAAATGCCTAGTCCTAATGGCGCGCTTTAGCATCTTTCCTTATTTTTGAAAGACTTTCCGAATTTGTGCAACGATACGTATTTTGGGTGGCGAAAGTTTGGACGTAAAATGATTATCATGTTGACAATATGTCTCGTGTTTAAAGTCAGTAATATTGATTATAGGCCAATATTCAAACAATGATGATGAAGAAAAAAGTTATCGCTGTTCTTGACTTTGTGCGAAAGCACATGCAAAGCCGAAGTTCAAAAACCTATGATCTGATGATCAAACTGTGAACTGGATAGGGTGTGGTGTAATGACGACCCTTTAGAAAAATATAATAACTGTAAATGAGGCTGTTTTGCTACAATCTGGAAGTACTAAATTATTATGTCCAGTAACAAAATCCAGGAAGCTGCTGGAAGTTATCTTTTTGTTCCAGATCCAGATTTGGGTCATGGCAGAGACATATTATGAATCCAATCTATAGGATTAGATCAACTTTATTTCATGTATAATCATCAGGATGAAGACTACAAATGCATCAGTGAAGAAAATGTGTCTTCTTGGGTTGTCTAGAAGACCAGTAAAAACCAAGGATACCGATGGCTGAACTGTATCAAATTTCAGGTGGCAATTGACTGCCATGATTATCTAAGTACTCCCATACTATGAAAATGTTTGTGATGAAAAAGGGGAGAGTATTTCTGTACTTTCAACGACCCAATGACAAAATATACCCAATGACTTCTAGGGCAAAGTGCAAGACAACGATGACATCAAAGCCAAGAGGAGAATCGGAACCATCCAAGACTAACCGCCGTAGTTATCAAACACAACACCACCAAGTCGTACAAATTAGCAAACATCCGGTTTAAATGTCACGAAACGATTGTCTTGTAGTCGAACATAGTCCAAACAAAAATGTCTGCAACGTCCATTTTCAACGTGCAAAAAATACGAGGCATTTATTCATTTGATACTTGTACTTCGCGCAGTATCGCGTAATAAATCATTCAAGGCTCGATGCGGACGAGGTCAGACGATATTGCGCGGTATCCTACTGGTGTGCGTGTATGTGGGACCGCGGTGAAAAAGAGCAGCCAATCTCGTGGCTCGCGGCGAAACCAATATCGCAATGTTCCACCGCGAAAAGTTCGCTGGTAATGCCATACAATATCTACTCCAGCTTCCATTACTCTGGTGCCTCCGCGCTCCCTTCGCCTTCGCCACCCCCTCTCGCCGTTCACCTATAGGATCTCTCCCTCTCTCTCTATCTCTGTCTATCTCTCTCTCACTCTATCCTACTGTCTTCTCGTGCCCTCTCGTCTCTCTTGTTCCGCGAATTCCTCCGACCACCTCCACGATGGAGTTCGCAGCTTCCTCTATTCACCGGCGTGGACGAGGAACGTGTCGACCGACTGAGCGGGAGATGGAGAGAGAGAGAGAGAGTAAAAGGTCCGTAAAGCTACATAACGAAATAAGAAAAACCAACGGCAGAGGGAGAAATGCAGAAATACAGAGGGAATATCGTAGCGAGAGAGAGATTTTAACTACTTTTTCAGAAAATGGCGCTGTTCGATGATAGATGACGGGTTTCGGTTGTTTGAGATTTCGTTATTGCATTTCGTTATTTTTACTAAAGTTTACTACCCGGGATTCTGGAATAATTTACATTAAACCTCAAAAGCTTCCGTTTTTGTTTCTATATGCATGCATCGGGTATTCCGTATATCTACTGTACATTTATGTACCATATTTACGATATTACGATCGAACCGGGTGGTATATTTTTTTAATTGCGTTTCATAGCTGGTGTATACATATATACCATAATTTAGTCATTTTATAGAAAATATTATATAATACTAAATAATCATTGTTTATGTCGCATCATTTTATAACATATAACGCGTGATGTGCGATTACCCTGAGCCACTGGATGGCGCCACTTACGATTCTTGCGCTCGCAAGAGAAGTGCAATTTCTCCGGACTATAAGGCGGTATGAAGAGACACCAACATCCAGTTCAGTACAAAAAACAGTACTGAAATGTAAGAAATTATGACAGAGCGATGGGGTCAAAAATATAGTCACTGAAAGTTACTAAACAGTTACCAAATTTGTAAATATGTAACCAAAGCGATAAATAGTATATTTCGTTACAAGTGAGGAAAGATTTTTCAAAAATAGGTCTCGCTAAAAAGAAAAGTAACAATAAAAATTTTTATAACAGTGTAACTATAGTTCACGCAAGTATTATAAAAATATTCTAGAAAATGTATAAAAAAAAAAAAAAAAAAACATAAAATAAAAGATACGAATGCAGCACCGGGCAGAAGCAGGCAGAAACAAAAAGATCGCGACAAGGGGCGGAAATATCGAGAAGTGGGGGAAAAATCGAGGGTCGTTCCAAGAGGCGAAAGGACGTAACCCGCTGTAGATAACTTTTTCCTTTTTTTTTCCAATTATCGATAAGACGGAGACGGCGCAATTCCAGAGGAACGCCTACGTTTATATATATATATATATATATATATATATATATACGTATTATGTTATACGAGTTTATACGCTCTATTGGGATACCTATAGACAGGGTGCAATTCTCCTCCTTTCATTTCCCTTCGCAGTGCATTTTTTCCATGTTGTTTTGGATACATATAAGGTTGAGTATTTTTTGTTACGATTGTAACTTTCCAAATTTAGATGGTATTTTTGTTAATATGGTTGGACACTTTACATTTTTTTTTTCGTAATTATTCATATTTTTCTTTAATTTTGTGATTTTCATTTTCTAATTTTTCGATTTTATTCAATTTTACAATGACTCGTAAGTTGTTTTTTATATTTTATTCCTTTTGTTAATTGTGCATTTTATTTCTTTCGGTGTGCAATTGACAATTTTACCCAAAAATAATTACCATTATTAAAATAGTACTTTTCTTATTTGGTATAAAAATTGCATTTTGCGCCCAAGAAAAAAAAAAAAAAAAAAAACACTATTATATGAACCATATAAAGTGTAGAAAATTGACAGTTTCGTTTAAATTTTTACCGAGTGCGCGAAGTAACATTTTGCGCCCTAGATATGAAATATGTCATTTTGAACCATCGTAAATTTTAGAAAATTGACATATTTCTAACAATGTTAGATGTCAGATATTAGATTTATTTTGTATACAAGTAAATTCGGAAAGATTTATCTAAATGTGACGCTTTTCAAAATTTTTAAAGATAAACTGGTGAAGAATAAAAAGTAACGGTTTTTCGCAGTTTTTACGTTAATTTAAGATTCGACATTTTGATAAATCAATTTTTTAGTGACCAATATTTAATATTCTATACTCGAAATCACACCCATTACAGTACAAATCCATATGACGATTCAGGAGTCTCGGAACAATGTGATTTTTCACAATAACATATCAGCTCTTTGTCTAATCTTATCATTTATTGAAGCGAATCTCCCAAAAATATTGACCCCCCCCCCCCCTCCCTTCACCCATACTGGAAAACATTCGTAAAAAATATGGTTCAATTCCGTTGGAACGGCGAGTGTCAGTATCGCTCCTTCCGATGAAAACACTTGGAGGCGCGCTCACTCGCTCCCTCGGACCTCTCGGTCGCACTTCCATTCTCGTTCATCTCCCTCCGTCCCTTATTGCAGCTTCCCTCTTCTCGCGGCGTTTCTTTCTCTCCTCCGATCCACGAAAGGTGGCAGAAGAGGAGAGAGGCCAAGAGGCAGAGACGATTTAACACGATTGGCCGGTGGGAATAAACTGGCAACACGCGCATTGGTTCCATCGGTTCCATTGGCTCTCCCGCGCCCTCTCCCGCCGCGCGCCGACCGGCTCGCACCACCGATACGCGACGTTCTTTGTCGCGCGGGACTGGCCTCGATCGGTCGTCGCGGCGTGACGTTCGCCAGGGCACGTTTCCTCGTGGAACGACCCGCGAAAACTCGTTAAACCTTCGTTCCTTCTACCCCCCCCCCCCCCTCCTCCTCCCCCTCGTCGACCCGAGTCCTCGATGGCGGCGGCGAGCTATTTTTCCGTTTCCGCGAAGAACGTCGCGACGCGGGCGTAACGTGAAATTGATTTCGACCGCGACGTTGCGATTGTCGTCGCTGACGGAAATCGTTTTTAACGAATCTTGGCATTGTCGTACCTTTTTTCTGACCCTTGGTAAGAACGGAAATTCGGGAGTTTTGGAAAAATTGTGGAAATAGGTCAAATTTGAAACCACCGCTAGGAGTCAATTCGAAAATTCGTGTATTCCGTCGTGGCACCTCAGTTGATCTAACTTAACCTCTTTCATTCATGCTTTCATTCATGTGGAATTTATATGAACCGGTTTTTTTTGTCATTGACGATTAGAGGGCCGTTTTCTAATTGGATATCATCATTCAGCAATAATTTCTATGGAGTTAATGATTTATTTTCATTCGTTTATTTTTGGACCATAGATGTAATTGGTTCGTTTCGACATTGCTATTGGAATTGGTTTAGATATACCACCTGACCGATGATATTTGCTTTCGATTTAAATTTCCATTTTATAATACCCTTTTCATTCTAGACCACTTTCTGCATTTCCCTAGTTTTTATTCACCTCTTATCTTTTCTGGTCTCTTGCATCGAATAAAATGATAAATTGGTAGATTGAAAAACAACAGTATAGAATAAGAAAGGATCCCTGATAGGAAATGATATTCTCAGGACATCTGCCGTGGTGGAAAATTTGAACATTTTCTGCCCAATTACCGGCCAGTTTTTCTCGCAGCTGGCCATATACTGGCCATCTTTTATGGCCAGTTTTCCTATGCAAACGTAACGCTCAAATGCCCATATTTTGCCCATCAATAAATGGCCAAAAACTCGTGAAAATTATGGCCATTAATTGTATGGTATTTTAGTTAGAATAAATTGTTCCTCTGCAACCGAGCAGTTTGGTTACACTAAAAAAAAAAGTTTAGGGCATATGGCGATATTGCTCAAATAAATTAATGATTTGCCATAATTGTTCAGTGTAAATATGTATTTATTTTAGTTCGAAGATAATAACTTCAAATCTTTGTTTGATTTGCAATTGCAATTATACATTTTGTGTTTGACAGG
>JAPYZR010000657.1:0-28685 GCA_030522945.1 Trichopria nigra | reverse complement strand
AACGTGGACATTTGATGAAAAAATAGGGGGTAATTTTTTTTGCCGACATGACCAAATTCAATACTTCGTCCGACCTACGGTGCGGGTCGAAGTAAAATCGATCGAGGGTAAACACTTGAATACCCATAAATCCATGCCTATTTGTATTTTATGTATAATATATATTGTTATATGTATCTGCCTACATGGCGTTCATAACATAAAGCCACTCACGGAATTGTTGATAGTAATTATTGAAAAATACAATTAAAACATTATCGCAAATTCGGTAATTAAAATATAACCTAGCACTTGAAAAAAATATTTACCCTTGGGTAGGAATTTCGAAAGAAGTTATAATTTTAGAATCGTGAAATTATAATATTACTCGGTTATGATAATATTGACGGAAAGATTATATATAAAAAGAACTAAATTAAAGCAATGAATGGTTCATCACAATATTGGTTAATGCTAGCTTTCCTGCTATTAGTCTACTTCCTATATTGGCAAAAATACCTGAGAAGCTATTCCTAAATAGAATAAATAAATATAAAGTAAGAAACCTTACTGACCACCAATTTGGTTTCCGAAATCGACATCACGGAACCACCGAACAAGTAAATAGAATTACTCGAAAAATTATATATAGAAGCTGTAGAACGTAAAAAGTAGTGTTCAGCTGTATTTATTGATGTGGAGCAGAGTATCGATAAAGTTTGGGATGAAGGTTTGTTATACAAACTGAAAAACTGATTTCCAAAAAAAAATACTTATTGCTGAGGTCATACATGCGTAACCGTACAAATCAGGTTAAAATTTAAGAAACACTATCAAAACTATTCTATACTCTAATGAAGCCGGTGTTCCGCAAGGCAGGGTCCTGCATTATACAATTATTATAACTGCCAGGTATGGAGATGATACTGCATTATTGTCTATTAATTCGGGTTCAATGGCAGTCTCGCAATATTTGCAAGAAAAAATACGTTCTTAAAGTGCAGGATTGGTTCAAACAGTTTAAGATCAACGAGAAAAAGTCCACGCATTTTATACCTTTGCCCTGCGTAAACTGACCTTCCCTAAAATACTTTTCAACGCTAAATAAATACCACGAAACGACAGTGTGAAATATTTTGGCATGCATCTCAATCATCGAATTACGTAAATATCTACATTTTAAATAAAGAGAGCCATACTGGCTTCTCGGCCGGAAATCCGGTCTAAACTTAAACTCCAAACATTTCATTTATAAATGCATTCTTAAAACAGTTTGGACGTATTGTGCTCCACTCTGGGGAAGGGCATCAAAAACAAAAATCAGTATTATTGGGAACTGACATGAGCCGGTGGCAGATTTACGAACTAATCAAAGCTTTCGTTTGGAGAAAGGTGATTGGGTCGTATACCAATATGGCGGTTATAAGCTTGGGAATTCGCCAACAACCGACTTTCGAACAACTAATGACTTCATTCGAAAAGACGTGGGCATCAAAACGTTAAAAAAGGAAATCAAAATAATATAATCAAACTTCAAAGAAAGAGTTAAAAGGCACCGGTGTAAATTAGTTACTGTACTTTTCAACAATCCTATACGATCAAGGCTGAATAAGAGATTCACCACTCTGGTGAAGGCGAAGTAATTAGGTGCTATACCCATCGGATAAGTCTTTATTCTAGATTAAATAGAGGAGTCCATTAGGTCATTGAATCGTTTCGTAGATTATAATTTTAAATTTTAAGAAAAAATTGTATGCATTTGGACGATAATGGGTTAAACTGAGGAAAAGAATGCATCTTTTGGAGACATTCCATTAAAAGAAAATAGAGAAGAAAAGTAAAGCGGAGGTGTACGTGAAGGAATACATTTTTGATTGGAAAGGTTTGTTTTAATATAAAGTTTTGATTGGACAGTTTAAGTTTTAATATAATGGTTTTGAATAATACACATATATCTATATACGTACCGAAATTCGATGTATGCTTTCGATTTTTTAATTAAAATTTATCTTTTATTCATCAACCGAAGTAGTCACTGTTTGTAGTATAAACTGAATTATATTTGATTACTTATTATTTTTTCATTAAAACTGCATACATCGGCGCACTGTTGAAAACTTTATTTTACCCGTGAGATAAGCTTCTTTTAAATTTGATCTGTTACACATTATAGTTATTATTAAAAATATATTATACTTTTGTAAGTTTATAAGAAACGTTCCTGTCAATGAGTTATACGCTTGGCTTACTCAATAAGCAACACACACTATCACCTCATTTATAACAAATATCGTGAGTATATAACGTATATAAACACGGTAGGTGTTTACAAGCGTAAAGAATAACTAATCAAACTTTACTCGTTGATGAAGATCATCGTTTGACGTTTAAATTATTTGTTTTTGTAATTGTGGGCATATAGTTAGGGCGTAAAGTATACTGTATACGCCCGTTTTCATTGCGCAAAGTCAACTTTTATGCACTTTAGAAGTCTTGCGTAAACTGAACAAGTCGTGTGTAACGTTAAAATGCTATATACTCATTGAATTTTACTCATCCCTCTTGCAATTCATGCGTTACTTATTTAATTCACTCATCCGTAAATGTTCACTTTAAGATGAAAATTAAAATACTTTAAGACATTTAAAATATTTAAATTATTATCTTTACTCACCCAAATATAAATAATAGGATACCTAACTTGTGCGTAAAAGTAGACCTTACACTCTCGTTAGGTATAATAAACTATATTTAATTAAAATGACAGAGCGAATATGCTGAACAACTGGATTAGCATTAATCGGATTTACCTAATATTTTAATTACTTTACTTACTTATAATGAGCCAATCAGTGGTTTAGAACATAAAACAATTTTCGAAAGTGGCATTCCACCGTGTTGCTCCTCCTGATGAACAGACTAAATAACCACTCTTGGTTTATATTATATTTTCATACAAGCATTCACAATTGACATATATATATTTAGAAAAAGCAATTTATCCGAATACATTTTTAAAGAACTTCGAAATAATCATAGACTAGTCTTATCATTATTACACAGATTAATATTCGGGATAAATGTTCGGAAGAGGCATATCGTCATCAAAAAATTGAGATGACAAATTTGGACGTATTGTTGCCTGATAAATAAGATGATTTTGCTCTTATTTTACAATGAATTATAAACTGGCGCTACGGAACATTCATTTCCTGTTAAATGTGTCTAAGAATGTAATAATAACTTATAACATATGCGTATATATTATACTTTTAATAACGTTGTAAATGAAATTCGAACTTTGATTTCCAAGTTATTATACCATCATTACCATGAAATATATAACAATTAATTGTCGCGACCATTCGTCACATATATTTGTATGGAGTGAGAAATTGTACCAAAGAAAAAAAAAGAATGCATCGAGTACTCAGAAACAACATTTTTTATTTTTAAATTAAAGTACATGTTCTATAAATCACATCGCCTACAATCAATAATGTTTCAGGCGTGAACGACTTCCGGATAACGAATGACGTCGTGGTTAAAATCGTCTTTATTATAGCGACATGAATGCCTCGTTGACCATCGCTCTATTACATATATTTATATAATATATATTATACTAGTCTTTAATACAAGACAACAAAAATTATCCGGAAAACAAACTTGCGCTCAGTAATAATATCGTCACTTTAGCGCGATGTTTTGCTACAATTGACGCACGTCGAAAAGTAATTTATAATTCTTCCTCTCGTAACAACTATTTTATTTAAACTATATTTTTGAGATTCTTTTTAATAGCAGATGCCACGTAGGCGCGTTTCATATCTAAAAAAAAAACCCTATATTATAATGATTGAACTACATCCTTGAAATTAATACAAACTTTAAAACTATACGTGTTAATTCATTAGAGGCAATGCCATTTTTGACCAAATAAACAAGATGCTGGTTCGTAATGTTTTGAACTTCTAGACATGAAACAATAAACAAATTGTCATATGTGGAATTTTTTTTTACGAAAAAAAAAAAAATTAAAATATACCTGAGAACTTTAAAAACATTTGCAACAATTTAAGTTAAGAATGCACGTATAATAGTGGAAATAATATATAAAAGGTATATTTTGACTTTAAACTTAAATTTGATTTGAAAAAATGTAATACAACGTAAAATGATATTCAATTCTTATAAATAAGTATACACCCCGAAATATTAATTTGTCTTTTTTTTCCTGAATACACATATAGTTTTGAAAGTTTGGAAAATTAAACAATTGTTCTATTCAACAACGTAGAATTAATTTTTTTTTACGTAAAATAAACTGTTTTCTAATGACCAATGTCTTTTCAATATTATTTCAAACTGTTTACTGAACCATTTCAGTTGCTAAAAAAATAAAATGATTAATAAATGCATAATATAATTCGAGGCAACGAAATTAATATATTAATTATAGATTTGCTAAAACCTAGTTGTTGCTATTGTAGCATATTGTATCATTTTAATGTAATATTTTAAAAATACTTTATTATTAAATTCATGCAAAAGTGAGACAAGTAACTATCAAATCATCACGCAAAATAAAAACTATAACATTGCGATATAATAATTACAAGCGTTAAAAGTGACAATCTATATATGCATAATGTTATGATGAAATAATTCAAGGTGAAGACAATTGCTCATCTTGTCCTTTGATAGCATTCTGATTTTATTTTTCATTTTTCGAAATTACATATACTGAAAAGGAATCATCTACAGTCCTTGAAGCGTGTTCTCAAAAGATATTAACGAAAAATAACATTTCATCGAATGAACATTCTTGCGATTAATCTTATTCTTTTTAAAATCTGGATTTTTGAATAGGGATTTTATACCATTACGAAACACGTAATTTTCCTAAATCGTAAAATGTTCTTAAACCAAATACAATATACTTTTGACGTTGCTCAACAAGCATCAATCGTAAAACTACTTAAACTCCGCAACGCAATAAAAAATAGCGCAGTTTTAAAAGACGTTGAAAAAGTAAAAATGATAACATACAAAACATATGAACGGTTACATACATTGAAACGCGACGTAATCGAAGAAGCCCTTTGAAACTTTTCACAGCCTCTGTAAACGAACGTTAAAACCGAAGGGCAACATGAAAGCTCCCTCCAAATATCACCACGATCGTTTTCCTTTCTCGAACCAGTGGAGGAAAGGGGAGAAATTGGCAACACATATCACTCGACATTTTTCTACCCTTCCTCTCTAATCACAATAAACGGCGGGCAGCAATATCCTACTTTACAAACGTGGAGCTTCCCTCCGAATCACGTCAATGCTTTTTTTTATAAGGTCCCTAAGTCTGCTACGATATCGACTTGAAGATATCATAAGTAAATATAATCTTAATTTGAATCACGGAAAGTCTTTGTTAGTAAATTTTAATCGTTCATTGGTCGGCGATCACAATTTTCATCCATCACCTGAGATCATGTTAAACTTTCTTTTAATTCAAAATCCAAACTATCATAGCATATAAATAATATTAACGAAACTATTATATTATATTCTATAGATAAACACAGTTTTCTTAAGTCAGGAAAATATGTTAACTCTATTTTAATTATACGAAACTAATATCACTTGTATGAATTAAATAATTGAAATGCATGATATGCATTCAAACTTTCAAACTTAAACGAATCATAGAGAAAATAATGGGATTAAAGATGTCGATTATATTTTGGAATTGCTTAATCTGAAAAAGAGTAAGATTTCGATGATTCAAATTAAGATGTATATGAATTCATGTCAAAACTAATATTCAGCAAAGCTTATGCGTAATGGGTTCTAGCGCATTATTCGTCTAGTTTGAATGTAATGTAAAACGCATTTTTCGAAATTTTTTCACGTTCTGGACGATTTTTGGATGTCATTTCGAAGTATTAACTCGTAACAATTTATAGACATTTTGTGAAGCTTTGATGTAAACAATTAAACAATGTCCTTTCTTGCCATTTGTTACGTTCATATCTGTTACGTTGATCATTTCCGATTAAAATGTTGGCGATGTTTATGCTCCGCAGTAGCTTGATAATTCTCGAAGACTGCAGGATTTTAAACAACATTCATCGTGAATGCCTCGTGGGTTTCGTCGGAGTCGGCTTGGCAATCCCATCATCGCAATTGCACTTGCTCTCGATCTTAAGAAAGGATTGTAATCATCGTATGTATAATCTGATATTTCCAATTCTGTAAAAAAGAAGTGAAACCATTTTTTAATTGATTACATCAAGAAAATTATAACGACTTAATATTAATATTATAGTATAAAGGGATTAGTATAGATAGAGCGGTAAAATTGTCCAGTCCAAAATTGAGGCACGTGAACTTTCAATTAATTGAACAAACTTTAGAAAACAATGATTATCGAAAATATTTGATTAACCTAACGATACACACACAATAAATTATTAGAAATTCGCTACGTAATGTCTACGAAAGTAAAACTGTATGTAAGGAACCAACTGACGAGATCGGTGACTCTGCCTTATGTACAAACAAGGTCACATAATACGTCCTTAATTAATAAAAAATTATTAAGAAAGATCAGTAATAAAATTAATAAACAAAATTAAACACAACAAACAAGTTTCAAATTTAGTTGATTACTATAAATGTTATCGAACTCACTCCGATAAACTAATACTGAAACATTCAATAGTATATAAAAGACGATTTGAAATTTGTATAATTTGCTTTTGCCAAATTGTTCCTGATGATGACATAATTATGTCGAAACGTTGGACAAATATTTTTTGCAATTTATTTATTTACTTGACTAGTTTAAATATTGAAACTTAAAATTGACTCGGTAGGCACGATAGTTTTACTTCATGTAAATCAATTGTTATGTTTTACATGAAGGTTAAAATAATATTAGGACCAAACTTGGGTGGCACTAGTAAATGGCTTGGACTTGTAATCTGGCTATCACTGTGAGAAATGTCTGTGGTGAACTTCCGAAACATATGTGACTGAAATTTTATACAGTTACCGTTACTAAAATTTCTGATGCGTTTTCTCATTTTCTGAGATCGTTTCGTAATTTTCAGAGATGGTTTAGTAATTTTCGGAAGAAATTTTGAAACTTTATTTTGTTGCATTTTTGCTGATGGTAATTTTGAAACAAACATATTTTTCAGTTTTTATATCAGTTCAAGATTTTAAAATGCACGGAAAGACTTTGTAACCCTACTTTAGTAGGGATATAAAGAAAATGTTTGTGATATTTACGAAATTTTGTTGCAACATTTTTTCAGACATTTATACGTTTTAATAGAGTATATTCCTATACATACGTTGTAATTATTAGTCGAATCAATTCGAATATTTCCAAAAAGTTGTATTAAAAATGCGACCTCTGAATCCAGAATTACTACACATTTTGTAAAAATTACTACACATGTTGTGATTATTAGTCTTCATATATAGTGTTATATGTCCGGGCACTAAACGAATTTTGTGTCCCACAGTATGCCTATTCCAGCAAACGAAAAATTGAAATAATTCAATAAGAATAAAATCGTCGGTGAATCTTTTTCTATTCCGAATGCTTTTGAATGTCCAAAAAAGAATAACACTGCGAGTTTTTAATATCTTTCAATCTTTAATAAATTTGGAGGTTATAGTATTGACAGATTTGAAGAGTTAACCGTTATTCAAGAGTATTCAATTTTGTGTTTTTTTTTTAATCTTTTTAATATTCAAAAGAATTGAATGTTGTTTTCTCGAATTTTTTTTAATTCCTTTTCTTTTCTCGAGAGTCAAGAAATTGGATTCAGAGTAAGAATTAAAAGAGTTCAAATTTCAATTCCTCTTGAATATCTTTTCGTTTGCTCGGATAGGCACCTGTAAGCTTACCAGATTCAATTTCCACCTGAATACATTTAGAACAATTCACGTTTTTCAAATCGGACCTCTCTTACAACACAACCTATGTGCACAACGTTAAAAATGACCCTCGGCAGAGTTGTTTGAATTAATGGAGTTTTTTCATCCTTCTTTAACACATATAAATGAAGGAATGGAAAAGAATGTATTAGTCCTGAAGAAAGAGGCCGAAACGTAGAGAAAATATATCACTTTTTTAAAACATCCGAATAATATTTTATAAATACTATTCACGACGGAAACAAGGAGTAGCATAACGGAAACAAACAGTAGTACATTACATTTTCATTCTAGATTGATTTAAACAACAATTAATAATTTGCCTTTTTACCTCAAGATAATTGCTCAATATAATGTTCTATATAACTGGTAATAATAGAAATCTGTAAACTTAATTCAATATTGTAAAAGTATATTTATTTTAGAGGATCATAAATGTCTGATAATCAATAGCTAACAATAAAGTTATCCATGTCGTGTTAAGCATATATGCGTGTCACGTCGCGACCTAAATATTCTTGTTACTTTCCGAGTGCCATATGTAGAAACGTAATAGGGTCGTACCATATTGTCGTGCTTATTCTGGATAAAGGTTTGTTTTAAGAACGGATATACTGTTCTAGTTTTATGATTGATATCAAATACCGGAAGAAATGCGAACAGGTGGTTGGTACATATTACATATATGATAAAAAGAAGGAATTATATTATATATATATATGTTCAAATAATGAACTAAGTGAACAACTTATATATATATATATATATATATATATATATATATATATATATAATAATTATAACATATAAAACATCAACATTATCAACAATTCACGATAACGTGGGATTTACCTCCGTTGCGTTTGAACATCGAATTGTAAACACCATTACATACTAATTGTAAGGTATTGGCTAGGTGTTTGCCGCAGTACCTCCGACTAGAAATTGATGGCATCTTTTCGCCATCGGAATAAACATCCGATTGTGCATATGATAAATTCGTAATCGTTATTGTGGCAAGCACGAGGAGTAGAACTGTATTTGAAAAGGTGGACATCTGAAACACAAATGTACCAAAATCAATATTAATAGTCGATCATTTGAAATCATTGTACGAGCAAATAATTATCAATGCTCTAAAGGATTTAATTATATATCTCTTTTATAAGTATAATTTTGATGCATCAGCATCATTACAATCAGAAAGTCGCCGTATACACGTATTAGCTTCTATGCATAATTTTTCTTTCAAATTATATGCATTCAAAATGCTTTATAAAAAAGAATTTATTATTAAAAGTAAATGATATTTCGTATTTTAAGTTGACATCAAAGCTTCGTTATAACCCTTAGTAACTTTTGCTAAAATTATAAATAAGTAGGTTCAAGAAAATGAAATATCAACACAGTTGGAAAAATGATTAAAAATATTGCAGTCATACTTAAAATAGTATCATTAAGCATATGAAAGGGTACGTCACATTTATGAATAGCTCGAAATCAACTTGATGATTCGTCGCACTCTTTCTCGACCCTGGCAGTGAAAAGTCGACCGATTATTTTATATCGTTATATTTTTGAAGGTCCATAAAATTAGCATCCCGGATAAATTAAAATTCATGATAACTTGTATCTGTAATGTGTAATATATTGCATTTTACTGAAATGAGATATAAAACATTTTTTTTTAAATTCATTATAGTACATTTTAATATAGTATGCATAGATATATAAGTTGTTTCAGTGTTTATTATATATTGCATTATAATTAAAGTCACTAATGATAAAACGATTCTGACTATAGAAATTATAAAATTATTATTTGATTTTTAACTTTAAAAGTCAAGCTTTATATTAAAAATATATCGAGATTTTGTTGGAATCTAATAGTGCAATTTGCATTAAAATTTTAGGAAGATTTTTGTAATATATACTTGTGGACACTGACATTTTTAAAAATAAATTATATTATTAAATATAATTTCAAAAGCATATTAATATACACAACTGATGCCATATACAAAGATAATGTATATACTTTAGAAAGTATTATTCAATATGGTGTTTCAGTTAAAATTTCAAGCCTATTATTCTTTTTAAAATATTCAAGATATGCGATATTCAATTGTATAAAAGGTACGTCCACAATACATATTGAAACAAATTTTAGTATATTAATATATTTTTAAATACAGAAGTAAAAATGAATAATTTGAATAAGTGGTCAATTTGGTCGGTAATAAATTACCTTATTTCACAAGCAGCGGCCAAAAAAATGGAGCAGTCATGAGAAACCGCTATATGCACTCGTATATTTTCAAAGTTCTTGGTTCATATTTAAAGCTTAATATTCAAAGCCACTACACCCTGCATAAAAGTAGATAAAGTATACCCAAACAATTCAAGTTCATTTTCAATTTAATGTTCCCGTATAGGATCATTTTAATTCATGACCAAAAGATAATTGGGCGAGCCCTTTTAGCAATTTTGAAATGATCGTAATTAAAATACAGTCCAACCATATATCGTTAAGAAATATGTAAATACAAAAATCGTAAATAAATCCATGTACATAATTAAATAGCTGTCGGTTATTATTATGATTGGGAAACGACAGAACTTCATCATCAATGACATAAATTTATAAATTTGTATATTTCTTGATCAAAACAAACATTTATCATTTCACTGTAAGAACGTGAATATCTTTATCTTTGTGCTTAAATGCATTCTAGACTCAATAGGAACGGGCATCAAGCAGCACTTGTGTGCTTTGAAAACAAGTTACATAAATTCCTCCGAGACTATCGGAGTGTGTTTATTCTCATTTCACCGTGGTACCGAACTCAGTCGCAAATAACAGTTGACTTAAATATGTTTATTATGAGTACATTTTGATTAGTATATTGGATCGCATTCGCATGGACGCAAAATTATGTAAACACATCGATCTTCGACAAGTCAATGAATTAATCATGCGCGACTCCTACTAATTAATCGCGATTAAAATTAACTTTATCGTGACCTCTTGTATCTCTCAAGTAAACCGTTATGACTATTGATCTGGAAAATACATACTTTCAATTTAATTATATACGTATATCAGCCTTGTGTGGAGAAAGATAATTCATTTAATGTTTTAATGCAGACTTTTCGTCTAAGTTTATGATTTTCGTGTTATTTTTCTTTCTTTGCTGGATGTATTTATTGCAAACAACTATAATGAACTATTTATAATTTATATTTATTAAATCAGAGTATTTATTAATGAAATCTTGCAATTTTTAAAATTATCGATAACTGCCAAATTTGACATGTGGAATTCACGTGTTTCAGTGAATATATATCGTAAAAAATCATAAAAATCGATAATTTTCCACTTTTTTGATTATACATAATTTTTTATATATATATATATATATATATAAAGGTACACGTGAGGACACCCCAGAAAAACGTTGCGAAACCTCGGGGAATCCCATAATACTGTTTTCTCAACCATTCTTTATGCCTACAATGTAATGCGTGCCAGGGGAAGGGTGGGGGGGGGGGGGGGGGGCGTAATATATATATACTAATAATTAATCAATTCTTTATGGTTACTACAGTTAAGCGCGAAATATAAAGTGTTTTAGAATATGGCATTCCTGTTATATCCATTAAAATATATTTCTACTTCCTGAGGTCTTTTTTCCAAAAAGATATTTGTTTTTAATTTACGAACATATGTATATGTATGTTATGCAACAGAGTTGTAAATTTTTCATATTTACAGAATAAGTATTTATTAATATGAGACTTTCTGTATTCGTCGTTCCTTTCCTAACCACAGCCATTTCTTGTGCACAATAACTTAATTAACCTGTGAAATATATATTATTCTAAAGCACTAAACAGGCAAAAATAAATTACTGTAGTCACTGAATGAATCAATGTGATGTTGGTTTTTCACCAATTATTGTATTTTAAAAATTCTTTAAACCTTTGATTTTCAAAAGATTTGAGTAATGGTCGCAAAGGGAAATTATACATTGAACAAAAAAAATGAATATCGCCCGCCGCAAGCGTTTGGAAAATGTAATTATTTCCGCGAAAGAAAGTAATAAAGTATACCCACGTATATCCTGTCGTCTTTATAACGCAGTCTTCTATTGCGAATAGTTTCTCATGTACAAAAGAGCGCATTTTAATGCCAACTAATTATAATGATGGTTCTATCATTTTAGATTGAATTAAAAGTCAGAAAAAACTTAATATATTTCTATAAAGCGCATGTTTTCTTCTGTTTATTCAAAAATCATAAAGTTCCAAGAATAACATTTAATAAATTTAAAGCATGTTATTTTATGCATCACCATATTTCAAAAAACACAAAGAGGCTATTTAAAAAAATAAATACCTAATAATAACTATTGAACTATTAATAAGAATCAAGCACGTACAAAGTACAAAGTCTAAGAGAAACATGTTCAACAAAATCACACCGACTAATTTCAAACATATACGGATGGATCAAAAACTGAAAAATAAGCGGCTGCTCAATATGTAACCAAAAGACAGTGAATTCATATTCCCACTACCAACAAGCTACAGTGTAGTAGTATCACTGATCTCTGTTATATGGATAGCCGATAGCAGCGTTTCTGCATTGAAACGTGATGCGTGCCTACTTCGTCCACTTCGGCCTGGAGCCTTTTTGACCCCGATCTATAACGAAGTGAGTCGGAAATGTCCGAAATGTGATAAATTAATTTTAACCAACAGTTCCTACCCCACACAACACCGGAACGTCCCGGGATGTCCTGAGAAGCTCCCGAGAAGGGAGCTATGTATATTAATTGTTTGTGTTTTACTGACGGTCGGTCAACATCGGCTCACCTCGGATAAGGTCGGGGTCAAAAGTGCTCCACTCGCAAAATTCAGAAGTGATACTCAATATATGGCCGACCATCGGCTATCCATATAATATATATCAGTGAGTAGTATCCAAGCGATCCAGAAACCTCAATACCAACGATAGGAATATCCAAGAATGTACCACAGATGTATTAAACAAAAGAAAGAATCATCAAAACAATATGGATATACCTTTTCATCAAAATATAACCGGAATGATGAAGCACACCTACTCGTTAAAGTAGCAGCAACTACTTTGTATCGACACCAATCAATCCCCTTGACACTCGGAAATACAATGAACTATATATGGAAAAAATTGGTAGGACAACACAGGACAACATAGGACAACACAGGACAACAAAACGAGACAACACTCGTGGCATTTAATATATCTGTGTAATATTACATATGTTTTATACAGAAAACTTACATGTCCGCTGTGATATTACTATGTGATATATCTGTGATATTAAATGCCGTTTGGGAATAGGCAATAGTGGAGAAAAACCGATTAAAAAACTTGAAACCGAGCTCATAATTTGGACCCGTTTCAAGCGGAAAGAACAAACCACCCTAATCTAACTAGACTAAGAATTGGACGCTCTCTATATACTAACCCACACATATCTACTTCTTAATTCGCCACCACCTCGCTGTGATTTCAACTAGCGTTAGAACATATCCTTCTTAACTCCAGAATGTACCGACTACAAAGGAAGAACCATTGTATACCTACATCAATGCAAGAGGCAGTCGGCCGATCATCTAATGCATGGAAAGTTCTGAGCTTCCTCAAGGAGATACAATCTAATTTGAACTGTTATACAACATATCAGTGAATTTTATGATTGCCAGTTTAGTTCTGTAATATATTTATCACAGGCACTATTAATGTAATGTAATCGTCATGTAAACATAGGATACTACCCCCTTGTGTGATCGCTAATTATCCACGTTATAGATGCGACGTTAAATAATTGAATTAAAAAAAAAAATAAACTTGCGTACATTATTTCAATAAAGTTTCGTAAAAGTATACAAAATGCGGTTTTGAGAATAAGTATTAATCCATGTAATAATAACGTACTTATACAATTTTACATTTTCTTGATACGTATATAAAAATAAATAAATAAAAAAATTATCCAAAAAAAACATACAGTATATATATATATATATTATTTGGATAATATTTATGATAATTTAGTAAAATTTGATTAGTAAAATGTTCACTATATTTAGTAAAATAAAGTATTACAAATGTACTTTCTTTTATTCGCTAATATATAGCTGTAGAAGATTTTTTAACTAATTCGAATTAGTATATAGATGACGTTTTACTAATAAAATTTCAGCGTGTGCTAAATGAACAAGGAAATCCAGAAAATTAGTTTTCTATTCGGCCAACTTAATTGTAGGTGCTCATTATTTTACTTCATCAATCCTGGTATATCGATCCACAAATATATAGCATAAAAAGAATGAATTACTGAATCGTTGATCGACTGTGCGCACCTTCTTATTATGATTTGGTGACAAAAGACGTATGCGAATGATTATACACTGAACAATGACTCTGAAGATTTTTTTTTAAATAAAGAGAAACTTATGAAGAATAAACGGCAAGAGCAAATCAGTCTCTATAGCAATCAGGATTACAGCGTAACCTGTCGGTTAAAAAATGTTATAAATTTTCAAAATGCCGCGACACTTTGAAAGTGTCGAAAATTCTCACGTAATCAAGTATATGCATGTATGTCTGTGTGTGTGTGTGTGTGTGTGTGTGTGTGTGTGTGAGCGCGCGTGTATGCGTGAGTGTGTGTGTGTGTGTGTTTATAAGATAAATATAAAATGAAATCAGCTGACTATTTAATACTACGTTATTGCAGTTATAAAAATACGTATTATTGCACAATCATAGAAAAAATGTTCCCGCACAACTTATTGGAATTTTCTATCTTCGAGGATATAAGAACATCTTAGGGCTTTTTCTAAACAATTATAACAAATTAATGAATTGCACTCGAAAAAATACCATACATTATTTGGTAATTCCGAGAATTTTCACGAAGAACAGTTTAGTAATTATATATGAAAATTAATTTTTTTAATTTTTACGAGAATTCGTTTCCGTGTATACGCACTATATAAAGTGCCACGGTGCGATAGCCAGCGGCCGTCGCACCGCTGACGTCCTCTGAATCTCGCATACACACATACGTATGCATATAGAAAAAAATCAAAAATGGATCTGTACGTATGTAGACAAAAAACAAAGCAAAGAAGGTTTTTTTTTTGTTAACATTACATATTTTAAGAAATGTTTATAATTCTGTTTATAAAAAGTGTTTTATCGACTATAGAAAGTTACTTTCGGATGTGCCAAAAACATTTTATAGTACAGTAAAACTATTATATTGAGAATTTCAAATTCCAAGCCTCGATATTGACCAACACAGTAAACACATATATACAAAAGCTAACCTTTTACTTCCCCATTGTTGTTGCATTCAAGTAAGTTATTCAATGTTTCTCATAAAACTCTGCATACTTATGAATCAAAAAGTAATAAACCAAAAAGTAATAAATTTAGATTTCATTAACTTACATTTTTATTCTTGTCTACAAAGTAGCGCCTGCAGATCGCACCACTGAATATATACAACATCTATCTCAGAAACAAAAACATATCGATGACGTCAAATCCACTTTCAACTATTTTAATAGCTATATGAAGCTAGATATATATATACACGCACACACACACACACACACATATATATATACGCGTGTTCTACACCAAATAAGAATGGAATTCCAACAGAAAATACCTTAAGAATGAATTATTATATTTTTAAAAAATTTCAGTAATTTCCATATGCATATACATATATATAAGTATGGGAGTCTAACTCCGTAGGTTGAGCGTAGGTGTACATTTTTCTGTTAAAAAACACTACGTTTTCTTTCTTTGGAAATAAAATCTTTTATAATAATTGAAAATATAATTTTTAATTATATTTTTATTAGAATGTTTGGGAAATAAGTGATGTCATATGAATAATGTATGTTTTAAATGCTTGCAAAGTTTTAATGAGGCCATATATGTATGAATTGTTTTATTATAAAAATTTTATTATAAAAGACGTTTCCAACTAGATTTCAAGCAAGATTTTAAGGCTGAATATTGAGCCGGATTATTTCAACAAGGAATGTTCATAAGAGCAATATTCAATCTTTACGTACATATATATGCATTTTATGCATATTTTTAAAAATCACGTGAAAAAAGCCATTCAATTAATTTTTATTTTCAAAGCATTCATTACTTTGCTTATATTTATTTCTTTGCGATTTTGTTCTGGAAAATAATAATACAACTAGACAACAAAAAATTATTAAATTTTCTTATATAAATATAGTTTTAGTAATGTCTTATTTAGCACACTTGCATAATAAACAAAATAATTACACCTTAAGATATTACGCTTCAAACAACAATTAGAATAATTGAATCGATTCAAGTAAATGTCCATTTTCATTGTTCATATTAATCGGTAGCGAATTTCTTATATATGATCAGAAATGTGTATATGGTCACAGGTACTATAATAATTGAAATCGCGTGAGAGGCCTTGTACATCATGGTATATTATTATTCATCCTTGGAACGTGTAACTTTCCGTAGCAAGTTGAAAATATTTCACTAACTTTAAAAATGTAAAATATATAGTGAACTAAGCATATTTTATATGGCGATTAGCCAGCAATAATTAATATTAATCTTTTAAGCCGAAAGTAAAAAAAAATTAATTTAAGCCAAGCAAAAGAAATACAAAAAACATAATATATGGTTTATAATAATAGTATACTATTCGGACAACTATTGCATTTTTATACATTGTTGATGCTTAAAGTTTAGAATAAATTTAATGCTGCTTAATTCATCAAATTCAAATCAGATATATTTTTACACGTGTAAATGAGGAAGGGACGGGAATGCGCCCGTTCTTTTATGTGTAATAATATCGAACGAATGACACTGAATTACTAGTTAATATCATTTAACCATTTGTTTATTAATTTCCTCTGTATCTTCTTCAATAGAAATAAAATTACAACTAATTAAAATGACATTCAATTGCTGGACCTCGAACCATTGGAAAAAATTGCTAAATTTAACTTTTGACCTATGCAGAAAATGAAAGTTAAAAAAAATCAATAATTACCGGTTTCATTTCAGTGTATAAAGACTGTAAAGTAATATAAATAAAGTTTACACTTTCTCACCATTTGATAAAATTTAGTACAGTTCCTGCTACTGATTGATTTAATAGCATTATGTCTTGAATTACAAAAGCTATAAAAGATTTGTCCTAATAAGTTATACTTATGCCACATTACATTTTATCTATTGTGGATTTAAATTTCCTTATGTAATGAAAAATGTATTTATGTTTTATTGAATTTATCTTATACTTGTCAATACATACATTTTAATTTGTTATCTTAGATTTTTAAATTATATTATTTATTTTATATATTATCCATCTGCTTTGCGTTATCAAACCGTTTAGGAAATTATATGTTATGTCGTTGACATAATAGTACTTATTATTTTTCTATCATTTTGTAAGTACATGAGAATTTGCTGTTTATGGTATAAATCGTATATCTATACACTTTTATGGTTTACATGCATGAAACGGGAATGGAATATGGATGCATGTATAGTTGTCCAGAGCGATGGGAAGAATGTCTATATAATATATTTACATAAGTAATATATTGACATAAGTCTTTCTGTCTAATTCTTGTTTTGGAACATATACAAGTTCCTTCTATGATTTAACATAAGTTCTGGACTTATATGAGCTTTTGTGTCAGATGCTTAAACTTTTATATATGCCCGAATTTAAAAATTTTTTTGACATTTTGGACTTACGGATAGATAATGATGCAAGATTTGATTGGCCATTAAATTAAAAACAAAAATTTGCTATGAATCACAACGGACATATAGCCAAAAATGTTGTAAATGTAATTAATTCATAATTTCCCCCAGACTACAAGACAATTTTAAACTCCAATGAAGGCCCGTCACTAACTCTCCAATTTCTTTCTGACATACATTTCTTGAACCTAATCTAAAAGAATGTTAATAACCTAATATTGTTGTGTAATTAATATTCTAGTCGTTTATGACCTTAGATGTTTCTCAGCGACTTTAAATAAAGAAAAAAAGGTCATAATTTAATTTTTTTTTTTTATGTTTTAGTAGTTTCTGTTTTATTTCCATTGAATTCTAAAAGTAGAAAATATATATATTTGGTATTTGGAACACACACACATATATATATACATATAAGCATTTCAGCTTTCGTCTTCTATGGTAAAAGTTTTGGTTCGCCTTTATAACTTGTCTCCTATATTTTTCTAACTTTAGAACTGTAAGACAATTAATTTTGTAACTTTTGTATTTAGTTGTCTATCCCCTATACTCTGTCCTAATTCTGCACTAAGATCAACAGAAACTTACCATTTACATCAAATTATACCTAAAGTGGGACTCTGATAACATCAATGGTAAGTTTCATGCAATTTAATTGAATTCTATTTGGATTTCATGGAATTTAAAAGGTGTTTTTAGATTTTTTGGAAACAGTTTATTATTCATCGACTGTTTTCTAAAGGTTTACTGTTGTGGGAGACTCATGCGGGGGTTTTAGTATTTTTTTACTCTCTTCGAGAAAACAAACTTTAACAAAATTACCATAATTTCCTTCCTTTTATGTCATAAGCGTTTTTTAATTTGTTTAATTTGTTCAAAAATTGGAAACACAGCAATTCTATAAGCACTGGTGTATTTCATTCATAACTGTCACGTTACGCAGTACTATATTAGTATTGGGAAAGGTCTCCTAATGAAATATTATGAATATTAATGTTCGTTTTTTCCCGACTGAAATCAGACTAATCTATTCTTGTTTATAATATAAAAAATAATAGTAATGTAAATTCCTACCAATGCCTTTTATAAAGTTCTAGCTATTCGAAGAATGTAATGCCAAAAATATAGGTATACTATGCCAATATTTTATTACTGTCACATATTGTGTCTCATTAGTACTATATTATACCAGTGGCATTTAAATCTCTATGTTTAATGACATATTTTTAATTTTAAGTCAGGACCAATTTACGTAGGAAGAGATTGGTTACGTTTTATCGTCAGATTTGTCTTGATCTTGACTTAAGTTTATTTTAGGGAATATAATTAAAAAGTGCGTATGTCGTTTCAATGATATATAACCACGAAAAATGATCAGATCTGTACTCTGCATTGATGATTTAAGTGAGTCGGGATCATTTGTGTAAATATAATCATGTCCTTCAGAAAAGAATAGTCAGCTTAATATTGGTATATTTGACTTAGACTACAAATATTTTATTCAGAGCAATAATTTTTGTTAGCAATTCAAATGCTCATTCGTACTAAATGTCCCAGATCTAACTGTGCTTAATAGGAAAGATCAACTGGTCTTTATTGTAATAGAATACTATTGCGTACTGTATTTTTACCGATTGTACCTTACAGTTTAAACCTAGTTAATATATGTCCTATTAGTCACTTAAACTGTTGAGGGGAGGTCGAAATTTTTATTTCAATGACACCGTTATGATCTAAATTAGATATCGTTTAGATATACTTAAAGACCATATTCACATGTGTTTAGTAGGAATAAACCGAATATTGTTTATTCTGCTGAAATATCACCTACATTTGTTCAAGTATTTATACCACATCTTTATTCAGATTTGTCTCGAATCTAATTCAGGCTTGATCACATTCTATAGGTGTACACATCGGATTTTCGTGTTACATGATAAATTAAACTTTTAGTCCGACAAAAAATTGCTATACACCAAATGGAAACAGTCTTGGACTGAGTCACCTTAAAATAATTTGAGTGAATGTAATATTCTTTGCCGTTTACACATAAATAAAGTACTCACACTTGTTTCCGGTTTGTAAAACGTAGTTTCGACAAAACGCCTGTATCACGTACAATATCACAGTTAGGACACTTGTGAGGCTCACGATGAAGGACGAAGGTCGTTCAAAGGACCTCAGAGTTCGACTGAATCCTGGAGAATCTCGGACCGACTAAGGGATGTCTCCCCTCCGACTTCCCCTGTTCCTCAGACCGACGTATCTGTTGACGAGGAATGCGATGACCGACAGCGATGACTTCGCCCAAGTCCCAAACCAGAAGAGACTCGTCGATGATCAGCAGCTGACTTTTCGACACGACTGTCAGCCCTTCCCACTTCCTGGGATACATTTATGCTTGGTCCCAGACTTTCGGTCCTACCTGCCCCCTCGCCTCTCTCCGTTACCAGTCGTGTAATCCTCCTAGAAGCTGATCGGAGGAAACTTCGATGTTCTTTTAGGAATGGTTCATAGAGAATTATGGACTTAGTAGAATCGATGGTACAGAAGTCGGATGGAGAGACGTCATCGATGACGAGTGCCTAGAGGACGATCAGCGTTAAACCCAGCCGACCCGGCAGCACAGGTTGCGTAAAGGCCGAAGACCGGCTTGTACTGAAAGGTGGATGTACTCTACGCACTGATGTCTCTCTGCACTGACCGAAGACAAGCGGTTAGTTGGTGGGAAGAGGAAAGAACAGCGATGGCAATGTATGTGAGTGTAAGAAAGATGCAATCGTTACAATAACATTGGCTCGCTCGCTCGCGCGATTACACCAACTGGGAAGGGGGCTACTTCGCGGACATCGATGAGTGCAAGAACTACTCGACAGCGACCTGTCGCAAATCATAGTACAATGTGGAACAAAATCGGCAACGATCCCTTCATCATATATCTTTATCAATTCAGCTACAAGCAGTGGTTTATTATCTATACTACATCCTCACTCCTCAGTTTGTTACGTGGCATCTATATGCTTGGTCATCGCAAGTCGTTTACACCGTATCTGCTTTAAGATGCATTCTTATACATCATAAGTGATAAATATGACTCGTTTGTCATAAACTTTAGCGAAAGCATCCAAATGTCGGGTGAAAACGTAATATTTCGAAATTACAACTCCCACAGGGTCATGTTCGACATTCTATTTCGGTCCGTATTTTAAGCCGCTTTATATTCAATCCTTATGCTTCCCTTTAATATGTTTATATATATACGTATATATAAATACTCCAGCGGATAATCAAGGCTGTAGATGGAAATTCTATTTTGGTCGACGTTTTACCGTTTAATCGCATTGCCACCGAGTTTGCTTCCTTTTTATTGGTTTATTTTTGAAATAAAGGTGGAAACTGCAGCAAATAAAAGTATCACTCTCTCCCGATAAACTCGAAGTCGAACTGAGAAATTGTCGGATTAAAACGTAAATTTCAGAAGTACGGTATTCAAGGTTGCTTCGCGAATTCTATTTTAGTCGACGTAACGCTGTTTAATGGTCATTCAGCTTCTGGATTGAAAGGAACAAAATGACGGCAATGCTCTTACTTCTGTAGGTTAATCCGCGAGTGGTCATTATCCTCCGTCATTTCTCATACATTTCTCTCTCCCAACCATATCTCTCTCTCTCTCTCTCTCTCATACACTCACTCTCGCGCCCTATCTTTCTTTCTCTCGCACTCCCACGCATTCTATATCCCTCTCCCTTTATTTCATGTTTTCTCTCTCGGATGCTACGGTCCTCTCAATTTTGCAGTTATGGTTCGGACAAAGTGCTCCCCCGCACAACCCATGTGCACGCACGTATCACGTGCAGTCCGGTACGTGGACCACTTGATCTCCCTCTAATCGAGCAGTGTATACGACGCTCGTTAAATCGTCAGCAGTCGTTACTAGGTCGTTATTACCTAGCAAATAAAAGTATCACTATATATATACTCGATGAGATTAAGTAAGAGTGATGCGGTTTCTTTACGCAGAAGCGTGGGATTTCATATATGCAATATATACGTATATATGTGCATCGATCGGCTCCTACTGGCCTTTAAATCGTGTTGCGTAAAACGATAATAAACGCAATAATATACTGTAAACAACAATATTGATGTTTACCCGGCAAACACGCCTCACAGCGAAGCTCGTTTCAATATAAAACAAATATATACACACGATATCGCAAAAACCACCACGTTCGGACAACTCTAAAATCAGGAATTTCAATTAAAATCATTGATCCATAATGCACGCACCGACAGACGCATAAAATCATTTTGCAATCTTGACGTTCTTCCAATAATTTATGGCCACAATGAATTTTAATGAAATTGCGTTTACGTTCACCGGTTGAAATGACGGGACCTTCAATATTTAATTCCGGCAACATGCGTGCCAGGTAGAAATTCATTACGATGGGTCTCGTATCTCCTTCCGCACGTTGAAAAAATGTCCATAAAGTACCTTAACTAATAAAGGATATAACTGTTTCGATTAGTTAATAAAATTATACATGCATATTATATACAAACAGGGCACTCGTTTATTTGCTAGTCTCGTAGAGGGTTGATCTAAAAAAAAATAATGACGGTCAATTGGAATATATATATATATATATAAGGACTTATAAAAATGTGACGTGAAATTTCAAGTTCTTTAAATTGCTTGCGTCAAAAATATTTGTTTCTATTTATTTAATAAATTAAAGTTCACCCTGAAATAACATTGAAAATAACATTCATGATCAAATCCAATGTCACAATTCGACTCCTTGTTGAAAATTATTTGAGGATTGACCTTCGTTATTTTTTTTTTTTTTTAGATCAATCCTCTACGCGACTTTCAGGGGTTTCCATATTTTTTTCTCACCCTCTATATATTCGCATCTGACACGTCATGTAGTTATGTATATTTATCACAATTGCGAAATATGTTTGTTTGTACTACCTTTTCTACCTGTGCAAAACAATTACCTGATTATTAATGTTTGCAGGAAAATTGACCGTGTATGTGATTAAGTACATCATAAAATCTAGGTGCTATACATTTGCGATTTGGTATATATACCGTAACTACGTAACTTGAATATATGAATTTAAATATATATCTTAAACGAATATAGAGATTGAGAGGAATCTTTATTCATGACTAAATTGAGTTTTTTATTTGTCATGTGTAAGGAACTATTCTGACATGCCAAGATATTTTTTCCTGCCAGTAGAATGACAAGTATATAATTTTTTCTTTTTTTTTTTTAGTAGACTATTTTAAACCATCCGTGTAAACGAAAGGGGACTACGACTTTGAGCAAATGGATTCAGCAGCAAAAATCTGAATTCTTTATAATTCTACAAATTATTCATGTATTTTATGGCAGTTAATCAATGTTCGCAAACGATAAATCGAGAACCAAAAAAATAGTACACCACCTGTACAATATACGTAAACATAATGATAATAACAATAATAATTGACTTTATTGGAAATGGAAAGAGAAAATGTACAAAAGATATAGTCACTTACAAAAGTGATGAAAAGTGCGACAAAAGCCAAAGGTCGAGTTATACAGCTAAGTATGTTTTACCAACAGTCCCACGTATGAAAGTCTAACGTGAAATTAGTATATAAATAAATATTTCACTAATTCAGTTTTATAGAAATATATAGAAAAAATAATTTTGATAAATTTACATACCAATTGTCAATCAACAAAGATATGTTTATGTGAGTACGGTATTAAAAAGTATAACTAAACGATGTGGATTTCGTTGATGAATTCTACTTTAAAAAAATAGTATGCCATGAATTATTGGTAGGAATATTTCATATAGAGTTTTAAGATTTATTAATAGGTTAGAAATAATTATAATAAAAAACTAATAATAATATTAATAATAAGCATTTTTCGTATGGGAAATTTCACTCTTATTTACTAACTAGAAAATAATTTACCAATCATGTGGCATGGTGGACGATATTATTAAATGGATCAAAGTGACGTCGCAAAATTCACAATTTTTGCTAACAACAAAAAAAAAAAGTTACTCAATATATCCGTCCACGAATGTCCAATACAGATACTGCTTTATTAATATGGCCAAGAGATATGCAGCTACTAATTACTTAATTATGCATCGATGACCTTTGAAGTAAATTGTTAAGATCAGTGTAATACGCTTGAAATCACAGGAGGTCATTTAATGCGTGCCATCGCTGAACACTTGTTAAGTCGTTATGTGCGTCGTTACTAGGTCGTTGTTACATAGTACGGAAGGCAATAGAGGCGAAGTGGATTCGTTCCATAGAAGTAAATTATGTTGTTATTTTGAACGTCGCATTATAATTATGTTTTCATAACTTAACTATATTACATAAATCGCAATTTCTCTGCAATAAAATATTAGTAGAAGATAATATTTTAAGTCAATGAACCGATAATAACTCTTCATTGGATGTGCTTTTTCTTCTTGAATAATAGTATTTTTTACGGGTCGGTTGTTTTTTTTTAAGTTCCTAACAAAGGAACACCTCTTGCCCAACGTACGGTCGAAACGTTGGACAAGAGATTTTCGTTTGTGAGAAACTTCAAAAAACAACGGAACCGTAACAAACCATTACCGACTTTCATATGTACAAGATGTCAGGCATAAAATTTGGATCGAAAACTTGCGGTAAGTATCGTTTGTGTATATATATATATATATACATATGTGTGTATCTTCTATATATTCTTACGTGTTACAATATAACCTTTACGAATAATGAATATGTGGCCAAGTATTGAATTTACTCTCTAAATCTGAATTAGTAGTAATTCGGTATTTTACTACTGAATTAGTTATTAATGTTGCTTACCTTCAAATGGCTATAGGAATGGCCAATTGGTGTTACAATGGTTGGTATTCATGCACGTGCTGGCAGAGATAAAATCTTTTCGAAGAACGTTGCTCCTGTAATGAGTTATGAAATTCAACGTAAATATATTCAAGCACTTAAAAGATTAATGACAAAATGTCAGGAATACTATCCTACAGATCCATCACGATGTGTTGAATATTCTAAGATTTAATTGTATAGTGTATATAAAAGAGCAAATATAGGAATAAAACCTTGTTAATATACCTGCCATTCGCACTCTTGCATTGCTTTTGGTATAAATTTGGTTTTAAAATAATTCTTGACATTTTATTTTTGCAGTTAACATTATGTATAGTTATGTAATATATTTTTAATAAACGTGTGTTTATACCTAGTAGAAAATGACACCGGTTTCTGTCCAATTTCTCTGGCCTCTATGTTAAAAATGGTTTTATTTTCTACTGGGTTATATATTCTCACAAGAAAACTTTCACCCATCACAAGAAAAATAATTACTCCATCAGAATAGTTCCTAATTTCCAAATCTAGAATTTGACTTTATTATAAAATGAAAAGGAAAGGGTCATTGTACATCAGGTACGCTATAGACTAATAGACTGACTTCGCATAAAACAACTGACTTTATCCGTTGTATTTTCTAGGATACTTTCAATACGCTTAAGACTCTTTAATGCTGCAATACTTGCTTTTCATGAAAAATTGTTTTGTTCCATATTGAAAAATAAAAAACGCGTGTTTAAGCAAGAATGCTACTTTATTGATATCGTATAATATAATTAATTTTTTGTTTACAGATCTTTACAGTGAAAATTCAGATTTTAATATTTTACTTTCATAAGAGTAATTGTGTAGCCAGCACTCTACAAGATACATGTATCGAAAACAGAATGTTTTTTTCTTTTCGGCCATCCTTGCGCCAGAAAGGTCAACAATCCTAAAAACGCGTTGAAAAAGAGATACCCAACTTCTTCCCACTCCTCCCTCGAAACAATCAAGATTATAAAATTTAATTCTTCACGAGGTCGCGAAATTAAATCCCCCGCAAGGTCGCGAAATTAAATGCCCGACGACAAAAAAATTAAACCTCGATAACCTCGATACCCTCGATAACCTCGATAACCTAGAAATTTAATGTGCTGCTGAAAGTTTACAAAAGCAAAAAGTCCTTATGCAATTCTCACGACTTGCATTTAACACTGCACAACTGTTTACTGGACGAAATTATCCATTATTACATGATAATTTGCACAAGAAAAGTTCCTCGTCGTGTTATTCTTTGAGACAGAAATGCCTTTCATACATTCATATCTTTATACTACATTTATTTATTTTACTTTCCGATGATCACAAACGATGTAAAACATCGGAGAATTTCCTGAATGACATTTCATTTGAAAGGGGAAAAACCACCCTCTTTATCTTCCTGAAACATATTATCATTAGCCATCCTCGAATTTTCATAACAGAATATTTTGAGGACTACTTGAAGAAAACGAGAGCAAAATTAATTGCGAAACAAACGACACATACACCCGTCACTACGATATCGAAATGCAGACAGCATATTATGTACCATGACATAAATACTGTTTATAGGGCCGCAAGAATTTCTTCAAAATTCATCTACAAAACTTGTATGAAAGTAAATATGAAAATCTGATTTTGCACCTTTTTCTTTAGACCTGTAAACAAAAAATTAATTATGTTATATGATATTAATAAAGTAGCATTGTTGCTTAAAAACATACTTTTTGTTCTTCAATATGGAGCAAAAAAATTTTTCATGAAAAGCAAGTAAAATCAAATAAATTACAAAAGAATTAAGCAACAGACTTTTCATATGAAACAACCTTATCATAGATGTAACAATGGTTTTGATATACCGATTATTAGCCTGTTACAATAATAGATTGCCATTTAAATCAAAGCATTTTGTAACCATAAAGAACAACGAAAAACATAAATAAAAAATTGGCTTTTAGACCATTGGATTATTCAATTAGTTCTTAGAGATTCATGATACACACGTTTGTTATACTTATGTTATTCAGGATTTCTCTCGTTTAAGTGCATAATTATTAGTGATCAGTACGTGGTGTCTGTGAAGCGATGAAGAAGCTGGCTAACGGATACCTATTATTGACAAAAATAGTAAAAGATCAGCCTCATTAGGTATTCAAAAAGAGCGGAAGAATGAATTAGAGTAGACTTTTTAAATATTGTGATGAGAAATTGCGAGTTTCTTAAATAGTCTAGTGACAATTTATAGCAAAAAAAATTCATAAAACTTGTGTTAAAGATCATTGAATAAGAATAGTGCAATTGATTCAGGGTGAAATCAACGAACGCGAAGGACGAGTACAATGAGCCGATCACGTTTTAGAGGGCTGTTCTTCATTAAAAAATTATTTATAATCAAAGCTTTTCAAATGCCGTGGCGACAGCGGCGATATTTCATCACATTGGCCTGACGCCATGGCGCCGCGCTACGTCGTGCACGCGAGAAGCATTAAATTATTAATAATAACGGTGGCTCCATCAGGGCCACTAATGGAACTGGAGCGTCATCTCACTACTGTTCTCATTGTTCCAGTTATTGTGCACAGTGGCGACAACGATGTGCTTCTTGCCAAAATGTTCTTCTATCTTACTTGCCATTAGGATTTTAACAATGTTTTAGATATAGAAATCTTTTCAGAAACAAATTTAATTGAATTTTAATTCAACGGACTAAGCGTTCAACGACGAGTTTTATGAATCGAATAAAAGTACGAATGATACGAACAGAAATATACGAGGTCAAACAATCGAAAAAAATTTTTTGCAGCATCAATTTGAAGTTCGGTCACATTCAATTTTGTGAATACATAAATAGTATTATTTTTGTAATTGTTCTTAAATTTTAGACATTAGACATGCTTTGCAAAAAGTGATTTAAATTATCAAAACATCTCAGCAAAAAAAAAAAGTATTGCACGCCAAAAATAGGACTGAGGAAAATGAGGAAGTATTAAGAAGAATTCGTTTAGTTATAAAGGGGAAAACTACTTAATGCTTTGCCATATTGTTCCTTCCCATTGTTCGCTTTTCAACTTTTAAGTATCTGAGTATCTTTCAATACTTTTTTCGCAGAGAATCCTAGAAAACGCGAAGGAATTGAAAGGTTCAGAAATTAATAATTATAATTTATATAATTCAAAATAATTCAGACTTTCGTTATACTGAATCGCATTTCTGGACTTATCAATAACATTTAAATTAAATTCATTTGAATTAATTTTCGTTTGCTGGGTGGGATTATATAATAGTGTCTTCTAAACCGATCTCATTCTCTTTCATCTTAAGTCTTCTCAAATCAACCTTGATGAAATATTAAGATCATTTCTCGATGACTTAAAAGCTGATGTTGATAACCTTAGATTGGCTTATGAGAAAAATTATGATTTTTCCATATATAAGCCAAAAAACTTTCACGGCAAATTTCATCATTGTATAAAAAATTATCATCCCAAATTATATCGGGCACAGAAGTTAAATCATATCTGTTGCAATTTCATTCGTCTCTCGGAGATACCATAACTAAGCTTGCTGCTGTTTTAGAAAAGCAGGATTCTGTACAGTTACGATTAGACAATCTCAAAATAAGAATGGAATCAGCCTCCACCTTTGCAACTAACTCTAATATAGAGGAACGTCTTTTAGTCGAACTATAGGAATGATTATCTAGATCTAATCGTTTACGGAGTTCATGAAGAATTGGAAGATAAAACTGAACTCACAGCTTTACGCAACTTGATATCTTCAAGCATCAATCCCTCGGTTTCTTGTGTTTTGAATACTTTTCGCACCGGAAAAAAAAACGAATATAAACCAAGGCCGCTTGCGACAACACTTAAGAGGGTTCTAAAGTAGAACAGTTACCGACCTAACCTCGAAATACGAAAAATGTAAATTATAAATGATTGAAACGGTTTTTCAAAATTTGGGCTT
>JAPYZR010000656.1:0-32500 GCA_030522945.1 Trichopria nigra | reverse complement strand
AGCAGGCACTGGACAGGCCTGGTCAAAATTTCTACCAGGGTGTATGGAATGTAAAATGAGGCTTTGAGGTTATATAACGCGATGGAGCCGGTAAAATTATTGACACTTGTCTAGTCGTTCGCCTCTTTGTTTAGTACGATCAGCTGTAACTCTTTTTTTATTATTAAACTACTAAAACCGTACTTGAAAATTTTGCGTTTCAAGCCGAATTGTTCTTGAATATATGAATTCATATTTATATATATTTCCCAAGTAATAGTTCAAAGTAAATTGTTTTTTTTTTTACATTTTTCAATCATGCCCCTAGACGCCCTAGACCAACGAACCTTATCGTTTGTAAAAAGTCTCTATGAGTATGTAACGGCTTGAGTCGGCAAAGTTGACACATGTCTAGTCGTTCGACTCTTTATTTATTACTTACGATCTGCTGAAAGGCTTACTAAACTACTAAAACCCTAGTTGACCTTTTTGTTTTTCAAGTACAACATTGCTCTTGAACATATGTATTCACTACTATACATATATATATTTCCAAAGTGATAATTCACACTCGCGCATGCTGTTTTGTTAACGGCGTTAATGGTGATACAAAATAGTATCTTTTTAGAAAATTGGAGTTTGGATAATAGATTTAATACATTATATGCCAATATTTATGAACTTTTGTTGTATTAAGAACGTAATATCAAGACGACATAAAAATGATATTTTATTAATTATAATTACGCGCTTGTATGTTTTACTGTCAAATCAAAATGGATTGGTGCTTCGATTCTGGGGGTGCTGTGAATATGCTTCAACTGGATTATTGGCATAAGCATGGAAAACTCAATGCTAGTGCATCAGTTTTGTGAAATGTGTATCTTCGATAATCTCATTCGAGTCAATGAAATGTTAGTGAAATGTTGGCGAGAGAGAAAGGGAGAAAGAGAGAACAGAAAATACGTATTAAAAATATTCCCTATGCTCTTCCGAAATTATTAAATTAAATAGAAATTGAAATATAAATATTAAAATATGGGTACGTCATTAGCTTTCGGAAAAACAGAAGAAAATTGTCTCTTAACAACCATTGTATAATTACAGTAAGATGATATGAATTGGAGCGTATTTCAAAGAAAGTTTAAAAAAAAAAATTCTTACTTCGACAGTAAAAAAACGGGCTCGTCCGGGATTTTAACCCGGGACCTCTCGCACCCTAAGCGAGAATCATGCCCCTAGACCAACGAACCACACATCTATGAATCAACTTTTTACGAGAGCCGAGGTTGAGCTGGTAAAGTCGTTGACACGACGTGTCTTCCGTGCAGGATATTGTAATGCCATGCTTATTTTTCAGTAGAGTTTGATGGTAAATAGAAATAATTATAAAGATTTGTTTTTGTTTATTTTTAATGCGATCTAGTAAAAAAGTGATAATTGTTGACCAATCAAATAAAAATCATTAAAAGTATTTCAACTGCAAAATTTAAAACGAATAACATTAATCATCAAATACACTCTGTATGTACAATATTATATACTTTTACAAGAATAAAAAAAAAAAACAAGTGAACAGCACCGCTCTACATTTCGATAAGAAATCGGCTGTTGGGAAAAGCAAATACCGTATACAACCAGAAAATAGAAGCACATCGCAATTACACAGTATTTGTCCCGAGATTTATCGAGGTGTTCCAGGATCAAGGAGCCGTTAAATTACGACGAATAAAAAGTCCAATCTCGCAGGGCTTTCAATTGCCTAAAGCAGTTTTGCGCCACAGCAAATGGTAATAAAAGTAACACGCTGTCACGACAATTCCAATTTTCTTCCATGACCACGATGCGATCTCATTGCCATTGTCTGTCCCATTCCAGTGAATTACGGACAGCGTCTGCTGACGCTGTACCTTCCTTATCCTATTGTATATATATACCTGGGCGCATTTTTCGACCTCCGGGAAGCATTCTTGAAAATTCGGATGTAATATGCCACGTATATATCTTGCTTGGGAACAGTCACATCTCAATACGTGTCCAGAAATTATAGAAATTGCATTATAAATGCAGCATTTTTTAACAGTGACGAAAAATCACGGTGTTCTTCTATATTTTTTTTTCTTGGAATTTTTGCCTTTATTCGTTTCAATCGTTCAATACGTTTTTCAACGTATTGTAAAATCGTTATCAAGAATGATAAGGTTTTTTACAATTTTTTGAATTAGTATACTTTAATTTGGCAAAATCCATGGAATTTTTATTTTTGGTTTTGATTTTTATCTTCTTTTTTTAAATTCTATAACGTTGCATCAGGTTATTAGCAACGAGATACATTTATTGTACATGGTTCTTTACAGAAAATCGACAATGTTAAAATTGTTAGTGAATTGGATTATTGTCAATTTTCTACAATATTGTCATTTCTACAATATTGTACTTGCACATTCATATTTAAGAAGTTTTTAAAAATGTTATTTTTACGATTTCGACACTTAATGATATCGTTATTGCTTATTATTAGGCCATTTCATGATTTTCATTCAAAATGTAGTTGAGATCACTACAAACGTCACTACAAATGTCACTACAAACTCTTGTTATCAACTGTTCATTTATGTTTAACGAGTTTCGGCCGTTTTGTTAGCTTTTTATGTTTTCACAAAAATTTTCAAGTTTTATCAACATTTAAGTTTTGTC
The DNA here is from genome assembly GCA_030522945.1 of Trichopria nigra. NCBI lineage: Eukaryota > Metazoa > Arthropoda > Insecta > Hymenoptera > Diapriidae > Trichopria > Trichopria nigra. The sequence goes on along the minus strand of JAPYZR010000656.1, from coordinate 29,824 downwards.
AACATTTTTGTAATATAAACATTTTTGTAATGTTAACATTACTGTATTATCAACATTATTGCTTTATCAACATTATTGAAAATATTAATTCATATTTATTAACTTTACATTATATATTGGCCGTTTTTATTTAGTTTCCAAATGTACTTGAATTCACTATAAACATCACTACAAACTCTTGTTATCTGCGGCTTATTGCAAGTTTTATCAACACTTAAGTTTTCTCCGCATTTTTAAGTTTTTCCAACGTTTTAAAGTTTTTCAATATTTATTGTCTTATCAACTTTTTAAAATCTAATAAACTTTTTGGAGCTTTATCAAGTTTTTATGTTTTGACAAATTTTATTCTTGTATTTGTTAACTTTTGCTTAAATTGACGATTTTCTTTCTTTTACAAATGTAGTTGAGATCACTACAAATGTCACTACAAACTCTTGTTATCAACTGCTCATTTATGTTCAACGAGTTTAGGCCGTTTTGTTAGTTTTTTGCGTTTTTATAAAAATTTCAAGTTTTATATTTACATTTTAGTTTTCTCTGCATTTTTAAGTTTTGTCAATATTTTTGTAATATCAACATTTTTGTAATATCAACGTTTTTGTAATATCAACATTTTTGTAACGTCAACATTATTGTTTTATCAACGTTATTGTATTATCAACGTTATTGTATTATCAACATTATTGTATTATCAACCTTACTGTATTATCAACATTATTATATTACCAACCTTAAGTGTAAAAAAGAGTTGTTTTAAAAGTTTTATAAAATCTTTTCACGTTTTGAAAATATTAATTCGCATTTATTAACTTTTCATTATATTTATCCCAACTAACTCTTGTTATCTGCGGCTTATTTATATTCAACAAGTTTAGGCCGTTTTGTTAGATTTGTAAGTTTTGACAAAATTCCCAAGTTTTATCAACACTTAGGTTTTCTCTGCATTTTTAAGTTTTTCCAACGTTTTAAAGTTTTTCAATATTTATTGTCTTATCAACTTTTTCAAATCTAATCAACTTTTTGGAGCTTTATAAACTTTTTACGTTTTGACAAATTTTATTCTTTCTTTTGCAAATGTAGTTGATTTTACTACAAACATCGATCTACTGCTCAACAAGTATATTCAACAGGTTTAGACTGTTTTGTAAAGTTTTAAAGTTTTGTCAACATTTAAAAGTTTTATCAGCGTTTCGAGTTTTATCAGTATTTATATATATTTCGTCAACATTTTCAAGTTTTTTCAATATTTATTCGTATTCATTGTACCTTTTCACACCATAATATTTCTCTCAGTTTGGTAACATTCATCCTTCAAAATGCATAAAACACTTTTTATAAAGAATTTCACGCTTTACATTTTTTGTTTGAAACATTTTTTCGTCTGACTCGTATTTTTTAAGATAAATGCAAAACATTTAAAAAAATCATGTTTTTTCAAGATGGCACCTTCGATTCGTCTGACCGACAATTTTTATTATCATATTCGGAATTAGGAGGCAAAAATACGGTTTACCACTATTTCTATTATTATTATAATTATTATTATTAATGTCATATATAACCACTTAATGAAAAAATGTGAAAGTATATTCATAGTTTTAAGCAAAGAATATCAGCAATTATATTGTCGTACTATATTTGAAATAATTATAACTGATGATGCTTATTATTATTATCATTGTTATTTTTGTACTTTATCGTTGATCGATATATAATATATATGTATCGAATTGTACATAAAATTATTACATATCTCTAATGAATAAATGAATAAACAAAACAATTTTGTAGGAAATAAATATTCCATTTTACGAATAACGAATGTAGCACTAAAAAAAAATAAAAAAAAATAAAAAAAAATAGCATCTTCCAAGATGAGGCCCCGGAGGGATTCGAACCCTCGATCTCCTGTTTACTAGACAGGCGCTTTAACCAACTAAGCCACGGCGCCAGTTGTTTGATGTCGTCAAGTTGCCGTACAAGGCCTGTTAGTAGCTAAATCGCGAATGTAAAAAAATCAATTGTGTCATATATATTTCAAGTATCAATTACTATATAATTTCTTATCAAACTTGTATTTCTACTAGTGTTCGTTGTACTTAAAACGTAAATTATACTATAAATATCTCTCATCTTAATGTATTAATTTATTGTATTTCAAATATATTCAAATAAATACATTGATACATATAATTAACATATAAACTATAAAGTGAAAACAATTATTGTTCATGTATTTTATTCATTTATAATAATTTTTTACAATAACTATTGTTATTATTGTTTTTATTATTATTATTGTTGTTTATTTTTTTGTCACGTTTTATTATTATTATTATTATTATTATTATTATTATTATTATTATTATTATTTCGGAAAGATTTCAAATGTACGATATTATACTATTTCCAGCGTGTGTGCGAATTTTTTTTTCGATTTCGTTTCGTTTTAAACAAATAATGAACATTTGAATTTAATTATTTACCAATGAACACTTCGTTTTTGTATAAATCGTAAATAAAATATAAATTATTATAAAGTAACAAGATTTAAAAATTAAACTTTAATAGTTCATTCATTCAGTGAAATACTAAAAACAAATAAAGCAGTTCAAAAGAACGAACAGAAACAGATAAGGATTACTTGGTGGAGGTGTAAAAATGAAAAGAAAGAGAGAGAGGGGAAATGAATTCTGGAAACATGAGGATAAGAGAAAGTGATTGTGTGGGAAAGAGAGTCTGTGAGAGAGAGAGAGAGAGAGAGAGAGAGAGAGAGAGAGAGACAGAGAAGTAGTAGACCATTTAAAAAGAGAATGCGAGTATGTATGAGAGACAATAAGAAGAATAATGGATAATTAGGATGGTAGAGGTGTATATATATAAGATGGATGGAAATGATAGATAAAACTAGAGAGAAAGAGAGAGATAGAGAGAGAGATGAAGAGGAAGAGAATGAAAATAGAAAATAAAATAGAATGAATGTGTTGATAAGATTATGTTAGTTGCTAACTTCGTTGATCTAAATTAAAATTTGCAATACAAAACCAGGTGTGCTTAGAGTAGAACATATCTACTATATACTACATACTACTACTATACTACTACTATAAACTATATACTCCTATATACTATTATATAGTATATGTAGTAGTTATATAATATATATATATTACTACGATGACAAAAAAAATATTTATAAATTTATTGAAAAATTAACTGTAATATTTTGCAATAGTCAATGTTAACATGACAAGGATAATATATCTTAAAAAATGAAAAAAATAAAAAAGTCAATTGGAGGCGCCGGGTATCGATCCCGGTACCTCTCGCATGCTAAGCGAGCGCTCTACCATCTGAGCTACGCCCCCTGATGAAAGCATGTGCCTTAAAACACATATTTAAATAGAGAGTAGAATTGTCTGGCTTAAATACATTTTGTACGCGCATTTTTTAATATTATGACTTTAAATTATTAATAATAATAATGTCATAATAGTTTCGTAAATAATAATTAATATGGAAATAAAACTTATATTTGTAATATTTTTCGTTAAATTGATAATTTTTTGTTTAAGAAATCGATAATAAATATATTATATATATATAATAATTAAGATTTTATTAATTATTATTCTATACGAAATTTTATTTTATTTTATTTTACAAAAATAAGAAAGAACAAAAATTTTATAAAGGTAAATAATGGGAGAGACGTCAGTGAAATTAGAAGTGGACCGTTTTTTATCAACTGTAATTTATTTTTAAGTTGTCGATACCTATACTAGATGAGTGCAATAAAAAAAAAACAACAAAATAAAATAAATAATATAAGAAAATAAATGTAATAAACAAAATACAAAACACATATATCACAGTTTAATAATATTTCCACCTACTTAATCTTTTTTTTTTCAACAAGCTGTTTAATAAACTTTTGGCCTAAACTATATTTAAAACGTTACAAAATGCATATTTATGCGGCATAAATAATAGGTGATGTTTTCACTGATTTTTTATTATTCCCATAATATTCCACATTTTAATTGAAAAGTACAGTTATAAATGCAATTTTCTCGTCGAAATCGCATCAGCACACACTCGTCAACGGTGCACGCGCCTTCGACATTTGCACGAATAATAATTAACGTTACTGTACATTTATCTCAAGCGGTAAAAAAAATAATAGAAACAAGAAAACCCGATACATTAACGATCTAGAAGTGCCGCTTCATTTACCGGCATTTGACGATTGTTAATTATGCAATGAATAATAGCGTGAAAAAGTTGACCTTGAACGTGACGATTGCCAAGGCCATGTGTAATCGATATATACAATTGCCATTCGGCATTTTTCGAAGAGGACGGTAATAAAAGGTTGATTTTCGTATTTGTACGAAACTTTTTTATGGTGTTTGCTTGCAATTGATATATATATATATATATATATAGAATAAAGTAGTATTATTACAAATACGTAAATATATGTGTGTGTCAATAAATGTATTAAATTTATTAAATTTATAAATGGTAAACTTTTAAAAAAGGATGATTGACTATATAAATACAATATATCGAAATTAATAAGAAGTTTGTTAGTCATTTGTATTTAATATTATAAATAATTATTTTGGATTTAGGATCTTCTAACAGGTTTGCTAAAAAACAACACCTTTTCTTACGTTTCGGCCTTACTTTGTGGCCCTCTTCAATTAATTTAAAAAAATCTACAAAATAATATAATAATGAAATTAAATATTGATATACTATAGTTAAGATTGATTTTTGAAAATTAAAAAAAAAATTAAAAATTAAAAGAAAGTATTAGACAAAAACTTATACTTCATGAGTTGCCACATGTATATGATTAATTTTACACTATGAATTGTTTAACTCTTTAAACTAATATATAAAGTACAATGCTCAGTGTTTGAAATGCAACTAACTAGGCCAAACAAAGGTTGAACATAATTATAACTTTGTTTCTATACTAATATTTCCCCGAGAATTAATCTATAATAAATATAGAAAAATTTAAATATATAAATTTTCAAAATTGAAATTTTTTTCTTTCTTTGCTTTTTTGTATATTTTGTTCTTTTGCCAGTATTTTGACGTTATCATAATAAAAGTTGCGTCCGGTATATTTATCTACACTGTAAAAAAAAAACTTTCAAAAAACTTCCAGTACATGTTCATTAATCCTTCATACTGTATATCTATATATACGTAATAATATATAGATATACTCTATTGCGAAAATTAATGTACAGTTCATTAAATTTCCTGACATTTTTAACAGTGTAATTCTGTATAATTTTTGTTTGTAATAATCCACGCCACTTTGTAGTTCTGTATGCAACGTGGTCTTTATAATGTTTAATCCCTGCGATATTGGTGTTGTAAGGTTTATGGACTATTCTTATATTTTTGAACGTTCTTTTGATGTCTTCTGAAACGTTTTTTATATAAGGTATGCTTATCGTTTTAATGGTATTTTCCGCCTTTTTATGTTTAGATCTGTTACATAGTTTATTAGTCCTTTTTTTGACACATTGCTTTATGGTGTAATTAAGATATCTATTGTTTTGTAACAATTTTCTTGCTAAGTTTTCTCTTCTATATTTAATATGTGATAATTTCAATGCTCTGTCAATTATTTCTGAGTGTGTGTACTAATTTTATAGGAAATAGGATGTTTTGAGTTGAAATTTAAATATCAACCAGAAAGTTTTTTTTTTGTGGTATAAATCCGTGATTAATCTATTGTTTTCTCTATAAAAGCAAAGTCGTCCATCCATTTTTTCTAATCATTTTTTCTAATCATTTTTGTTTTTCTATTCGAATCATTGTTTCAGACATTTTTTTTCAGATTTATTGTTGTCATGTAACTTTTTATCCGACATTGAAAAGTTTACGAATCAACTCGAGACACCTGCCGAACAATCGACCGTTCAAAAAAAAGCTACGATAAAGAATTAGTAACAGATGACAAATGTCTTTGAACGCTTACTGAATAATAAAGTTTTTCGTTTTCATAACATTACATTTTTTTTTCTTCAGGTGTAAAAGTCACAGGATCTCGTTACGGATTAACAAAAAATTGTAGACAATGATTTTTCTGGCATATCTTGTGCATCCATCGTGGAATTTAGTTAATAATAGCTCGTTTCGTAAAAAGTGACATTTTGAATCTACGAAGGAGAGAAAATCATTTTTTGAAAAAAATAGTATAAGCTCAAAGAAATTTCAAGAGTTCATGCGTAATGTCTGTTCCTTTTTGGTTGTTTGATTCATTGTCAACATTAGGCTCGTGATGGTCATTCATAGGCTATAGATTTGTAACATCTGTCGATCACGTGTCTTTTAACGAGAAAGGAAAAATGAAAATGAAAGGAAATACATAATAAAAAGTGACGAAGAGAAAAAATATTCGAAGGCAATTAATTGAAATGTTAACAGAAAATTTCGAAAATAGTTAACTTAATTATTAATTATATCTGAAAAAGAATTGTTACCATATTGGGAAAATCTTAAAAAAAGATCATCTTACAGGAGGACATTCATATATAAAGTTCTGTTCGTTATAATTCGTATATGCGAGAAATAAAAAAAAAAAAAAAAATAAAAACGATATTTGTAAATGAATCACGCGAGTACTGAGTGCCATTGCGTTATTATTTCGCAACAGTGCGAATAATTACCTTATATTCCGCTATTTCCTATACATTATTAAGTATTGATCAAGGACGTGGAAGATGAAAAATCATTCGCCATTTTTCGTTCGTTGTATCAAGAAATTTCCTAATATTTCAGAATCTTTATTGTAAGTTTTTATCACTTTATTGTTTTGCATTTTTTTCAGTAAATTTTTACTATATAGTCGTCAAGAATTATTTATTGTAGTTATCCTCTTATTTTCATTTTTGTTTTTGTCCATTTAAGGTGGGTCTAAAGTATAACAGTTACCTATAACCTCAAAAAAAAAAGAATAATGCAAATTAAAAATTCAATGAGGACTTTCCGAGTCCAACTTTATTTGTGACATAAGTACGAGAGTATATTGAATAGATAAATTGTGGAGTGTAGGTCAGGAATGTTAGAAGTCGATCGTTCAATTCAGTTGTCAGCACGTGATGCGGGACCTCCTCCAGATGAGGCTTCAAGTAAAGGGTTTGCTTCCGTAATTACAATGGATTTTATGGGAATACTAGGACTAAAAAGCAAATAATGAAATTAAAAATGTTATAAGTAAATGATAAATCACAGGATTTTGAGAGATTAATAGGATTTTGATTGATATATATATAAGCTATTGTGAATCGACCAGTCTCCAAGAAAGTCGATGTCCCTTTGTTACCGGGACGAATCCATCGGATCCTTGATGTCGTTTGCATGCAGGGAGATAGGAATAAGAAAATGAAAGGTTAAAGGTCATTAATGACGATTTTAAAGAGAACGGGGCCCATATACAAAAAAATACAACCAGGTTTTTAATTGTGGATTTGTATTATTCGCGATTGAATAATATTAGAAATACATTTTACAATCGGTTTATCAAAATTCTTAGATAAAGTGAAAAGAAGATTTTTGTCATTCTTGTTATATACTTAGCGAAATGAATACTTTTTTTTTTAATTTTTGCACATTTTATCATTTCACTAAAATTTTGTTGATTTTTAGGTTTTTAAACGATTTGTACAATTTTTTCTCAACATTAATCCCAATCTTTTAATTTCATACTGATTTATACATGTATTGTTTTTCAATTTTTCTTTTTATCACAATTTTACCAATTACTTACTAAACACCCCCGAAAGTAAACACAAAAACTACTGGTTTTTTCTAAATTATTCAATAATTTTTTTAAAGAAATCTCGTTACAAGAGTAAAAAAAACGGGCTCGTCCGGGATTTGAACCCGGGACCTCTCGCACCCTAAGCGAGAATCATGCCCCTAGACCAACGAACCACACATGTGTTAAAACCATAAAATGTGTCTTTATGACTATATAACGAGTAAAGTTGTTGACATAGTGTCTAGTCGTTTGCCATTTTTTTTTAGTACGATCAATTGTTAATCGTACTAAAACCGTATTTGAAGATTTGTATGTTTACTACTTTTAAACGATAAATAAAATTTTATGTATATATGAGGCATACTTCGAGAAAGAAGCCATCACTTCCTGTCCACTTCAATTTTAAGACAAAATTACCGTAATCGACGGAACTAATCTTTATTATAATTTTCTTATTGTGCAAGAAGAACAAAAAGAACAAATAGAAAATTGTATTTCTTGGAGAAAGTAAGATTCATAGAAACAAAAAAGTCCCTGGCTCAGTCAAATTAATCAAAAATACAAAATGACGGAACCAATATGGCGGATGAAAAGACAAAATTATAAATTTTGAGTTTTAATTACTTGGATGTATTTAGTGAAAATTGTACATCTTTAGAAACATTTTAAAGTCGTTTTATAAGAATTGTTATAATTCCAAGCATTAATTTCCCAAAATTGACTTAGAACGCGAATAATCTATCGTTCGTAACTTAAAATTTATAACTTCGTCTTTTCATCAGCCATATTGGTTCCTCCATTTTGAATTCTTCAAATGTCAGACAGCACACAAAAGTGCACAAAAGAATTATTTGAATAGGGATTTGTTCGTGTGTATGATTCTTATTTTCCCCAAGCGAAATACAGTTTTCTCTTTGTTCTTTTTGTTCTTCTTCGTCACTTATTGGTTCGGCCATCTATACGTTTTTCTAAAAAGTCGACAGCTAATTGAAAAATAGTTACTTATTGAACGAAAATTTGAATCCTTATAAGATCATTTTATGTTAACAATTTAAGTGTCTTAACAAAGAATGCCCGAGATATATATATATCGTTGTAGAGGGCAGCACATGAAAAATAAAAAAAATTGTCACATTTGTTGTCACCCTTGTACATGTATATGTCAATGTTAAATCGGCTGTATAGGACTGGCCACGATTTAGAAATGTCAAATAGTAGTCCGAATTATAAAAAAAATGGGCTCGTCCGGGATTTGAACCCGGGACCTCTCGCACCCTAAGCGAGAATCATGCCCCTAGACCAACGAACCACATATCTTTATTCATATCGCCTTTCTAGGAACTTTGACCAGGCCTGGCTAGGGCCGGTTTTCAATACAAAATTTCTACTAGAGTATATAAATTAGAAAATAAGGCTCTTGTAACTGTATAACGAGATTCAATCGGTAAATTGTTGACACGTGTTCGTCCTTTGTTTTAGTACGATCAGTTGTTAGTCATACTATAAAACCGTATTTGAAGATTTGTACGTTTACTCCTTTCAAACGGTAAATAGAATGAAATATTATTTATTAATGAAATTAATATAAATTGAATATTATTTATCGACATGATATTATATTCTAGTTATTTACTCACTAGCAAATTGACAACAACTATATATGTATTAATAATTTATGAAATATTTAAATGCAATTATTTTTAAACCGGACGACTTGCTACATTTTATGTATGTACATATATATTGGACTATAGGACTAACAAATGTCAAAATAGTATTCCAACTTATAAAAAAAAAAAAAATCATCGGGCTCGTCCGGGATTTGAACCCGGGACCTCTCGCACCCTAAGCGAGAATCATGCCCCTAGACCAACGAGCCGACCTGCTTGTGTGAAATTTATTAATACGTTATAAACCGGTTTTAAAATCACGTAACCTAGATTAAGCGTTACGCCACTTGACTCGTAACTGGAACTCAGCAGCTCCGTAACGGTAGCAAGAGCTGAACATTTTTTATCGTTTCTCAAACCAGATTTTTAATAACCGAATGTAACATACATTAACATGTTGTATTTAAACAATAACTGTTACTTTCACAATGAGTATCCACATTTAAAAAAAATTTGTATTGCAAGAGATAAGAGTTCGTATAACAAACGATACGAGTAATTCTTAACAAGTATACGAAATTTTAACAAATGTAAAAATAAATAGATGAAAATGTGAATATTTCGACAATTTCTAGTTGAGTCATTTGTACTGATGTAATAGTGAATGAGGACTTCTTTTTAAAAAGAAATCATAACTGGCTCGTTGGTCTAGGGGTATGATTCTCGCTTCGGGTGCGAGAGGTCCCGGGTTCAAATCCCGGACGAGCCCCATGTATTCATATTTTTGCATTTTTTATGTCAATTACTCGTCTTGTATGGTTTCGTGGTAGAATTTTACATAAGATTGTTTAAAGAATTGTTTGCTTTTAACGAAAAATAAATGAAATTTTTCTAATTCATTGTTGCTATTATTAGTAATAATATTATTATTAGCATATTGCATGTCATTGTTTAAAAAGTGAATTTGTTTGTTTATAATTATTTTTGTTAAGTAATATATATTATTTATTAATCAATTATAAGTCGGTTTTGAATTAAAAAAGAATCGATTTTTTAAATTTCAATTTTCAATTTTATGTATAGGTACTAACCCAAACAGCACATCTGACGCAGGATGTCCTCAAGATTTCCCCAGGACCTTCAAATGTCCGCTTTTTTCATTCTCTCAACATCCTTACGGTATCCTCTGACCTAATGATGTCCTGAGGACAGTGATAGGATAAGAAAAGAGGACATTTGATGGACGTCCTGAGGAACTTCTGAGGACATCCTGAGTCAGATGTGAAAGACGCTAACTAAACTATACGTTGAACCAAAACGTTCAATCCTTCATAAACGAGACTTGACTTTCACTCGAATAAATAAGAGAGTGAATTCTGCTGAAGCAAATATTTTATGTACTACAATGGCGTACATTCACTACGGACTACTTCCGGATTGCTACCGCTCATTGAAAAGGAGTAAAAACGTTAAGTTAGTCACATTCTCGTAGGTGATATTTAAAATGACTGAGACTTCGTTTCTTTGACGAATCTTTCAGTATTAATTTTATCGCATGCGATGTAGTACATGCATGTAATAGAATTGTTGTTTGTTTTCGGTTTTTAATAAAATATTAATCGTTATTAAAAAGTTGGCCATTTACATCTTAATTATTCATTTGTTTTATGTCTTTAACACCAAAGATACATAAATTGTCTAATATTTAAGGATTCATTTTTCCAGAGTTTCTTCAATACAATTTTTATCGCATTGTTTTTTTTTTGCATTATAATTAAAAGTTATGTTTCGAAACCGACGTCAGGCAGAGTTTATATAATGATGTTACGTTAATTTACTTTTGGTAAATGTACACGTCGTGCGGTTCGTTGGTCTAGGGGCATGATTCTCGCTTAGGGTGCGAGAGGTCCCGGGTTCAAATCCCGGACGAGCCCATTTTTTTTTGTATTTTTTAGTAAGATTGTTATTTTTTTATTTAATTAAAATTTTGATATTATTATTGTGTAAACTTATCACTAATTGTGTAATGGAGTTTTTTCAGACATACTTGTAGCAGAATGTTTTTAACATTTTATTTCAATTTCTAGTAGTATATATTTATTTATGTTTTTTTTTTAATTTATCAGTGAATTTTCAAAATATCCACACGGAAAAATAGAAAAGTTATAAAGTTACCATTTTATGAATCGAAATTGATTATAGTATTTAAATGCCAATTAGGTTTCTAGTATTAAATTGATAAGATTAATCAATTTAAAAATGAATTAACATTTTATTGCATTTTTATACAGTATTCCAGAGTAAAAACTGGAACCTTGATCGGATCTTGGCAATGCTGTATTGTACATTGACCCGGAAAACGATTTTTTTCGACCAAAAAAATACGCGCGTTATGCAAAAGCACAATAAATGGAAAAATCTCGTATCACTTCCCTGACGATTATTAATGATATCGTCAATAATAAATTTTAATTTTCAAATAATCAAATATGATCTTTTCTTGCATAAATAATTAACTATTTGTTGATATTTCAAAATATCAATGACTTAATTTTTACTTAAATTTAGAAAAATTAAAATACACCAACTTTATTATCAATTTGATACGCACATTTTTAAAAGTTTTAAAAGTGCTTATTCATTTAAAAGAAAACCTATATATAATATTAAATTTGCCACTTTGTTAAAATGTCACTTCCGTTAATTGTATACAAATGCCATAATGGCATTGACAACAGAAGGTTGATAAAAAAAACGTAAGTCATGGAGTTATTGGAGTATCCGTCATCGATGTCGTAAATTTGGTTGTGTAAACGCCATAAACGTCGACACCACGATCATTTTCTATGCTATACTGTTCCAGAGGAGGAGATTCATTGAAACGACAAAATGTTTCAAGTTAATAGAATGGGTAAAATCTTAAATCATGTCAGTGAACGGTTTTCTTTTGTTCTGTGACGTATTTGTGAATTTCGTCATATTTTCCAAACAAGAACTGTCGATATTCCTCGATTTTTGTTTCTTTATGTTTCTTAACATTAGTGGCAATTTTTTACATTTTAATTCATGCATTAATTGATTTTTGTCAAATTATACATAATTATATACATAAAACGAAACAGAATAACAGATAAAAAGTCACGAAAAAAATTATAATAATAATTATAACGCCTTCATCGTTACCAACAATTGGTGAGATTCGACAGCTCCATATTGCTTTTCAGTTATTAGTATTAATGTTTACATTTTCCTGTGGTTTTCTTTTAATTTTCATTAATTTTATTATTTTTTACTTTTTCTAATTTTGATTTTTGTTTCTTATTACTAGTTTATTCGCATCTATTTTCGTTGCTTCTGTTTTATCATCATTTTTCAATTTGTCAGTTTTTGTTTTTTATGCGTCTTATGATTTATCGATTCAGGAACTTCAAAAATTTTATATGAAATTTATTTAATTTGACTTTCATTAAATCATTTTTATTTTGTTTTGCGTCTACTCTTTTTTATCGTTTGGTGTTTAAACATTTTATATTATATATTTGAAAAAATGTAATATTTATTTCTTTTTTTTATCTATATTCATTTTTGCATAATTTCGTTCATTTTCTTTTTATTTCTTCTACTATCTATTATTGCCTCGTCCATCATTTCCGCAAGTTCAATTCTGCAGTCTTGCGGATAGACATTTAGTAATATTTCTTGCATTTAATACATTAGATTAAGGTTGCATTTACCCACTGGTGAATACTTTAACATTTTCTTGAATGACAAAATTTGTGTTTCAGAAATATTGTATATTATGTTTATGCTTATGTATACTTTGTATTGTCAGTCAGTAAACTTTATGATCAAGTAAAATTTGATGTAGTTTATCCAATGGTATATTAGGATGATTAATGAGCCTGGTCTTGATTTGTGGAAGGATGTTTTTATTTCTTCTTGAGCAGTAGGGATTTTCATGTCTTTTGTGATCATATCATTTGGGACAAACCAAGAAGCTTGGACTATATTCCTCAGTGTTTTGGACTGAAATCCTTCTAATTTTTCAATATTGGAGATAGAAGCTGATCCCCATAAACATATCCCGTAGGTCCAACCTGGTTTGAGGATACTTTTGTACAATAGTACTTTGTTGTCGAATGTGAACATAGATTTGTTTCCCAGTAGCCAGTTAAGTTGTTCACGTTTAGATCATATGTGTGATCTTCAGGAGAAGATTTAAAAAAATGTTTATAAATGAAAAAACACCGGAAATTGTAGAAGATTTTTTTTTTATTAAATGAATTTTACCATAATGTTACGTCGTAAAAATAAAATATTCATCACGATTTTTATTGGTGATGGTTTTTTGTTTGAATACGTTTCATGTAATCTTACATTTGCTTTTATACATTGCAAAGTTTGATCGGACGCAAAACCGGAAGTAGAAGCAGACTTCAACTTTTTTTTATTCAATATAAGTGATCCGAGACTTTGAAAATTTTTACTCGGGTAATCTTCAAACGCTATTGTAATGATTCAATATTTTATGGACGTCCAATAAAATAATACATGACTTACTACATCATGTAAATATTAAAATTCGTTCGATGAATAGTTTTAAAAAAAAATTTCGTCATTTTCATTTCAAATATTGATACATAAAAATTACAAAAACAAGATCTTTGAAAATTCAAGGAATCAACAAAAAATATTACTCTCATTGGAACGGCCATTTTGAATTTTGAAATTTTATCGATATTCGTTTTTACTTTTTCATTTCAATATTTCGGGTTTCGATTGCCTAAACCGCTAAACATGTTCCGGGTTCAGAAACGTCACTGGAACGTTTCATTGCATCCATGTGACGTTTCAATTTTTGTCTGAAACCTCTCTGAAACTTTCTATCTTATTTCAGCAACGTTACCTTTATTACTTCCAATCTCTCTCACAACGTACAAGAAATAATTTCCATGAAACGTTACACATTCACAACGTTACCTAGAAAGGTTACATTAGTAACCTAAACACACGTCATAATTATTTTGAAACCTTGCAGAAACATGGAGTTGGTAACGTTTCCAAGAAGATTAGATTGTAACATTCTTGCAAAAATGTGAAACTTTCTTGGGCAAATTGTAACGTTTCATGTGACTATGCAATATATACATTCCCTTAACGTGTTGTGTAAAACGTTTCATAAAGTAACCCCTCAGATATGTTTTTTTGTGCCATAGTAATTTTGAAACGTTGTTGGAACATGAAGTTCGTAATGTTTCCAAGCAGATTACATTGTAACGTTCTTCTGATGCGTCAAACTTTCTCGGTCGAATTGTAACGTTGCGGAAATGATTTTTATGAAACGTCACAATGACTTCGTATTATAAACGTTACCGAGACGTTTAATTCATTTTATACAACCGCTGAACATTTCATTTTTTTACTGTGTAACGTTACATTTTTAATAAAAACTTGGGTAAGGTTTTCAATTAATTCAGATCAATTCATTATTTCTGAAAAAAAAACGGTAATTTCGAAACGTTTCCAAGATCACAATGTAACTTTTTTGTAAAGCGTCAAACTTCCCCGTAGGAATTGTACGTTACAATGACTTCCTATTATAAATGTTACCGACATGTTTAATGTATTCCATGTCACAGTGTAACGTTTCAAATACAATAATGTATCGCTTCTATGTAACGTTACATTGTTTTCTAACAAATGCATATAACGTAACGTATCAGGAAGGTTGCAGGTTTGACCGGAATTATGACATCTCCATGAACAATGTACTTGAAAATTATTCTTGAAACAGTTTCAAAACGAAAATATCTAAAAGCAACTTTGGTAAATTTGAAAAATCGTTTCTCGTCTACAGGAACCGGCATCTCCAACGCGGCATATTGTCAAGGTGATTCGCTTATGTATGGTTAGAAACAGTAGAATAGTTCCACTCGGTGTATATCCTATGATCGAAAAAAAAACGTCCTAATGCAAAATGTCGTTCTATTGATGTAGGCTATAGGATAGGATGTTGTATAAAAGGAGAGGGGTTGCCGTGTTGCGGGATCAGTGGGACGATTGTCATAGCTCGTGGCTGACGTACTTCTCGATTGTGAGTTGTTACATTCGTTTTTTTAATTCTCCCATCACGTTCCGCGTTTCTTTTATTGTTTTAAGGATTTGACGAAAGTCAAGTAAATTTGTACGTATTTTTTTTTTTCAATGGACTATATTTATATAGGACTACAAATACAGTTTAAATTCTGTTGGATTGGATTTTTTTCACTCTTGTAAGATTGAGATTTCACTCTGTTAATATAAATAATCTTAATAAAAGAGTGAAATAATCCTAAAAAAAGTGAATTAAAATTTGTCATATTATTGTATAATGAGTAATAAAATGGCAGAAGATTACTGAATTATGAATAAAATGTTAGGATGTGAAGTGCCAGATATAATTGTGATTTGTGATGGAAATAAGGAATTCTATTTGAGAAAGTCGGAAAATAGTGAAAAAATTGTGATTATCGACATACGTGTAAAATCATAGGTGTCGAAATATGTCCTGGAGTGATGATTATTTCACTCTTTTTAGGAGTGATTTTTTTTTTCAGTCTTTCAATTCGTAAATTTGGGTTTTTTTCCAAATATATTTTTACAGTAAAACGATTAATCTTTAAAGAATAGAAATAAATTGTTTTCTTTTTTTTTTTTTAACTAATATCAATTCTAATCTTCCCAAAATAATGAAATAATTAATGTTTGTAAAATTCACTTTTTTAATTATTATTTAAACAAGTAGCAACATAAAATTTTACGTGGATTTTTTAAATGCTTTCCACGGACGTCACAAAGATTCGTTACCTTCGACCGTTTATACATGCATTCAGGATTAATAGCAATGAACACAAGTAGATTAATAAAAATGCATAAAAAAAAAATCATTTTTTTAAAGAAAACACTTTACATACCTGTTACGATTCGCTTTAAAAATTATAACTGTATGATAATCGTGTTAATTACCGTAATTACGTGGGATTATTTATCGTCGATTGTCAATGTACTTTATTCGCATTATTCTTCGAATTTCTTCAAGGTGAAAATCAAGCCACTTTAAAAAGAGTGCATTCTTCACTATCTATACAGATTTATAATCATTTTATTACGAGTGAAAGGAACTCTGTAAATGTCATGGAGTGAAATTTCACTCTACATTGGAGTTAGTCGATGAATTTCCACTCCAAACAGAGTGAAATGTCACTCATAAAGAAGATTTTCACTTTTTAACAGTGATATTTCACACATTCTGAAATGAATTGTGAGTGTATTTTGGAGTGAGACAGGGAATGTACAATCCAAAAAGAGTGAAACGTCACTCCTCAAGAGTGAAAATTCGTTCTTTCGAAATAATGGCTCAATGGGCCAATTTTCGCGCTTTATAGTGTGAAATTTCACTCCAAGAAATTTAGAGAGCACTTTTCATGGAATTAAATTCATTTTATGAAACGCCAACTGTATTAGAGTGAAACGACTCACTCCAATGTAGAGTGATCTTTCACTCCAGAAAATGTGAAAGGCGTAAAATATAGTGCAAAAACCGAAAAAAATTGTAAAGTGACTAATATCAAATCAAAGAGTTATAATTGAGCTACGCTTTTAATGCAGTGAATTTTCACTCATTTTGAGTGACATTTCACTCTACTTGGTGTGTAAATTCATCGACTCACTCCAACGTACAGCGAAATATCATTGTGAAAGAGTGGAAATTCATTCTTTTAAAGAGTAGCTCAATTTTCACTTTTTAAGAGTGATATTTCACACGTTGTGGAGTGAAATATCACTCTATATTGGAGTGAGTCGGCGCATCAGAAATGAATTTCATTCAATGAATTCAAGTACTCTCTGTATTTCTTGGAGTGAAAATTCAAACTTTCGCAGAGTAGCTCAATTTTCACTCTTTAAGAGTGAAATTTCACTCCATTGAATTTAGAGAGTATACAAGAGAGTTCCTGAACTCCTGAATCCGATTTAAATGCGTATATTTATTCATTCTACCCATAAAAACATATTCAATCTAAATCTAGAGTGAGCTTTACTTTTCTTTCGATTTGCATTTGAATTTGCCAAAGTATAATGAAATTTCACTCCAAGGAATTTAATAAGTATAAATGTATTTTAACATATTTTAAGACCCTTCAAATGTAAAATATCTTGTATAGATATCAAATCGTCTTGGAGTGAAATTTAACTCTATAAAGAGAGAAAAACGCCCTATTCAGCAATTGTTTTGAAAGAGTAATTTTTCACTCCTGAAGAGTGACGTTTTTAACTATTTTTGGATCGTACATTCCCTGTCTCACTCCAAAACAGAGTGAAATTTCATTTGTTTGAAAAAAAAAAAACAGTGAAATATCACACTTAAAAAGTGAAAATTTACTGGTCTGATTTTTACTCTTCCTGGAGTGAAATTTCACTCCAAACAATTTGGAGAGAAATTGTATTGAGGCAAATTTGAATAATGCATAACATTTTGGACCGTGGTTCAAGAAGTAAATAATCACGAATGACGTGTCAATTTCTTCGAGTAAAGATTCATAGCCGTGATAATACACGATTAACTTGAACTGCAGCTGATTTATTCATTATTCATTTTATTTCGATAAATACAATATCATGTATATATATACTTTTAAAAAAAGTAAATAAAAAAAAAATATATAATAGACCCTCTACTTTTTACCTCGTGAAATTGAAAAATTCACGAGGCATTCAGACCTTTCGAAATTAATTAATAATTCAAAAGCAATACGGCATGTTTAGAGATCGTAATCGATTTACAGCGAATAAACAGGAGCAACGCACATTTCGCGCATTTCGGTATGTGCACGTATATATGCGTATATACTCGTATTATTATGAATTTATGGTTTCCGCGGTTCGCCAGTTTATTCCAACCCGGGTTTATATTGCCGTGCCATGCGTACTTTGCTTGTCGGCGTTTCACAAATATTCTATACGATACGCGTCGTCAGGGACGACGGGAACATGTGCGAAATCCGTCGATGTATTTTTTTTTATCGCCGATACGAAGGTTATTAAAAAATCGAATCATTTTTCACAAATGCATTGTCACGCGTCGCCAAGGTGCGCCAAATCGCGAAAAATCTTTTTTTGTTGTCGATATATTTTTTTCGAAATATTTATTTTTTTTTATTGCGGCTAGTTTTTCTTTAAATTTCTTGGAGTGAAATTTAACTCCATAAAGAGTAATAATTGAGTTACTCTTGTAAAGGAGTGAATTTTCACTCTTTACGAGTGAGATTTCGCTCCGTTTGGAGTGTAAATAAATTCCCCCAGTCACTCCAAGGTAGAGTGAAATTTCACTCCAATAAGTATGAAATTTCACTCCAATAAGTATGAAATTTCACTCCAATAAGTATGAAATTTCACTCCAATAAGTGTGAAATATCACTCGTACAGAGTGAAAATTCAATCTTTTGAGGAGAAGCTCAATTTTCACCCCCTTAAGAGTGAAATTTCACTCCATGAAATTTAGAGAGTTTATTGCTTCTAATTTGCAGGTTTGGTTACTCGGAGTCGAATTACTTATATTATATTTTGGAAATGTTCTCTTCTAATTTCTTGGAGTGAAAATGTACTCTTTTTGGAGTGGAAATTCTACGACTCACTCGACAATAGAGTGAAATTATCACTCTTCAAGAAAGAAAGTAAATGTTAAATCTTCACGGTCTTGAAGTGTGTTTCAATTTTCATTCCTCCTGGACTGGAATTTCACTCCAAGAAATTTTTAGAGATTGTGAATGTATACTCTTTAAATTTCACTCGAAGAAATTTATCAAGATTTGAATGTATACTCTCTAAACTTCTTGGAATGTAATTTCACTCCCGCAAAGAGAGAAAATTGAGACGCTTTAAAAGAGTGACTTTTCACTTTTTAAGCGTAACTTTTCACTTTTTCCGGAGTGTAAATTCCCTGACTCAATATAAAAATGAGTGAAAGTTCATCAAAAAATTATGAAATATCACTCTTAAAGAGTGGAAATTCACTCTTTTGAAGCATGGCTCAATATTTATTCATTCTAGAGTGAAATCTCACTCCAAGAAATTTGTCAAGATTTGAATGTATATAAATTTGTAGGAATGAAATTTCACTCCTACAAAGAGAGAAAATTGAGCTACTCCTTTAAAGGATGGAATTTTCACTCTTTAAGAGTGACATTTGATTCACAATATAGAGTGAAAATTCACGTTTATGACGCGTGGCTCAATTTTCAGTCTTTCTGGAGTGAAATTTTACTCCAAGAACAATTCATTTTTTTTTATACAATTTTTTTTAGGACACCCTGAATATGTAGGGCTTTAAAAATGTATATAAACAGCTTTCTTCACTAAAATTTTAATGGACGTTTTGAAAATAATCGTCGAGTAAAACAAGCCAATCAGAAAGCAGGAAAACCATTTTTTTTTAATTTCGTCAATTTAGACTATATACTTGAGTTTTGTTTCGATGACACGTTCGAATAATATTGTTATCACTGACAATATTCTACATATGAATATTGAAATATTGACTAATCAGAGAATTAGGATATTGGTTCACGTTTTCTAATTGGTCTTTTCAAACTTTGCTAAATGTGAAACATTTAAACGATGTCATTATCATCAAACACTGAAATAAATGCAAAAAAGACTAGTTACAAATTTATCACCCTGTATGTACAAGGTGTCCAACAAATGACAATTGTAACGAATTATCCTTATTTGGCCCTTGTGAATCACGTAAACACATTTCAACGAGGGGCCTACGACTGAATCAATAGCAGATATGGCCCCTAATCTCCATGCATTTAAATAGATCTCAAAGGCCAACTAACATTAATTTCCTACAATTGACTGCATGCAATATTGTTAACCACTTATTGGACACCGTATATGCATTTCAAAAATCAAATAAAAAATTATGTTTTATTTATTTTTTTCTAGACACGAATCACATATATATATAGTATAGGGTCAAGTTGGCCCACATGGTTGGTCCACACTTGACCTACGTCTCTATACCATAATCTAAACATATACCGAAGTCACGGGCGAAAGTTTCGGGTGCGACTTGTTTACCCATCTTCACTCGTTGACAAGAGTTAATATTTTCGTGCGTACATAATTGCGGTGAAAGGGAGAGAAAGTCGACAAATCTGTACCGTTAAAAGTTTCGATGAATCTTTCTGCATCGTTAGTTCTTTGTACGCCGCTATCCCTGTAAGAACCTTTTTCTTTTCTTATCAGCCAGTTGCGTTTAATTGCGTGCGTCTGTATATTAGACGCCGCGAGATAGACGGTTGACCTTATTAGTGGGTTTCAAGGATACTTGTGTTTGATTTTTCGAGTGTCATTCAACAGGTTTTTCCTCGGCAACTCGTGTTTTCAATGTGACATGTTTTTTTTTGTGTGATTATATTAGTGAGAAAGTGTTTCATTTTGTAAATGATTTTGAATAAATTAAAAAGGCCTCATAAATACTTATACACGATTTTTAACATCTTTGAAACGTGACCATTTTTTAGTGATCGATAAAAATGGACGATCGGGAATTTCGGGATTTTGGCAAGGCGATGGTCGACTACATCGCCGATTATCTGGAGAATCTGCGAGATCGTAATGTGCTACCGAACGTCGAACCGGGATATCTCTCCAAGTTGCTGCCAACGGAAGCACCGCAGAAACCGGAAGCGTGGCAGGAAGTCATGAAAGATGTGGAAAGAGTCATAATGCCTGGGGTGAGTAACAATAAATTACGATCTAAAACTTCTTGGAGTGAAATTTCACTCTATTTCGGAGTGAGTCGAAGAATTAATAACAATCCTGAGAGTGAAACGTCAGCCTTAAGGAGTAAAAATTCACTCCAAGAAATGTAGAGTGAATCAAATTGATTTTTTTTTTTTAATATTCTCACGAAACTTTGTTGCATTCAAGTGAAAAGTTTTCGAACATTATGGTGTTGACTGTCTCACTTTCTCAATTTATTGGACTGACATTTCACTTCAGAAACGCAGTGAAAATGTTGTCACATTTCAAATGAATGAATTTTCACTCTTAAAGAGTGATACTTTATACTTTCTAAAAAGAGATTTCCAATGTCTGGAGTGAGAGTCCACTCTACATTGGAGTGAGTTTAATAATTTACACTGCAGGAAGATTAAAATGTGGTTCTTAAAGCGTGATAATTGAGCCACTCTTTCAATGGAGTGAATTTTCACTCGTTAAGAGCGAAATTTCAATCTGGGGTTTAAATTCTTCGATTTATTGCAATATAGAGTGAAATTTCACTCCAGAAAGTAATGAAATATTAATCTTTAAGATTAAAATTTCACTCCAAGAAATTTATGGAGTATATCAAATTGATGACAATACATTTGAATGTCATTGGTTTAGAGTGACATAATTTCTTAATTTCTTGGAGTGAAATTTCACTACAGAAACAGTGAAAATTTTGTCACATTTCAAATGAATGAATTTTCACTCTTGAAGAGTGATACTTTATAATTTCTAAAGAGAGATTTCCACTGTCTGGAGTGAGATTTCACTCTACGTTGGAGTGAGTCGAATAATTTACACTCCAGGAAGATAGAAATGTGGCTGTTAAAATGTCATAATTGAGCCACTCTTTAAATGAGTGAATTTTCACTCTGTAAGAGTGACATTTCACTCTGGGGTGTAAATTCTTCGACTGGAAAGTATCTTGGTTTTTAAGCAATTTTATGCAGAAATATGAAATTTCACTCTATATAAAGACTGAAAATTAAGCAACTTTTTAAAAGAAGGAATTTTCATTCTTTTAGAGTGACATTTCATTCATTAAGACTGACATTTCACTCTTTCTTGAAAGCAAATTCTGCGACTCGCTCCCAAATAGAATAATATTTCACTCCAAATTAGAATGAGAGTTCACTCCGCAAAGTATGAAATGTCACTCTTAAAGTATGAAAATTAAAAGTATTTTTAAAGGTAGTTCGATCTTCCTTTTGGAGTGAAATTTCACTCCAAGAAATGTAATGGTTCAATAGACTTGCTCACAAAAGAGTTTTCACTTTTGATCCAGTGAACAGTTCACTTTTTCCACCATCACCACTACGAACATCAATAATAATTGAGCCGCTCATTTAAAGAAGTGACTTTTCACTCTTTAAGAGTGATTCCAATATAGGGTGATATGTAGCTCCAGATAATGTCAAATATCACTGTTGAAGAGTGAATGTTCACTCCTTTAAAGAGTAGCTCAATTTTCACTCATTAAAAGTGAAATTTCACTCCATGAAATTTACAGAGTTGGTACCATTTAGTTACCATTCAAGTATACAATTTAGGTCTACATCGAATCTAAGAACCACGAATTGAAATTAATTGAGATTTTTTGCGTTTCGACGAAAAGATAACGCATTGGCACTCACCGTATTTTCACGCCTATTATCCGACGGCAAATTCGTATCCAGCAATCGTGGGCGAACTTCTCAGCGCCGGTATTGGCTGCATCGGTTTCTCGTGGATATCATCACCAGCGTGCACGGAGCTGGAAGTAATCACCCTTAATTGGCTTGGAAAATTACTGGGCATTCCCGAGGAGTTTTTGAATTCCAGCCCTGGACCCGGCGGGGGCGTTATCGAGGTAAGTTTTTATTTTTTTTTGTTCGATTAATTGTTCTTTTTATTTTGTTTACAAATACATAATTAAGAGATTTAGAGTGTATTCATACAATTTCATTGTGTGAATGAGAAAGCCTTATATATTATGCAAATTATTGTTTTGATCTTCGACATTATTTTTATAAACAAAATAAGAAATTCTTTGGCTTTGGATGTAACGATGTACCACAGCATCTTATTACACTTTACGCGCTACGATTTCCTCCTTGCTTTATGCCGTATATCAAAATTTTTCAAGAAAATGCAAGACGCTCGTCCTCGATTATTATTTATATTTTTATAATTCTTGTTAAGTAGATGCGGCCGTTTATGTTGCTATATTTATCGCGCACTGGCTGAATCACTTGGTGTAAAAATAGAAAATTACAACAAAAGTTCGTTTATAAACATTTAATGTTTGATTATAATAAAAATCATTACCGGCATGTAAGTAAAATGTCGAAAAAATTTTTTTTAAATGTATACACGCATCAGTACCGTATTTAAATGAAGTGACTTGTAATTATCAAGATACAGCAAAAAATGAAGTCAATTCAAAAATTGATATTTTATAACGAATTTTAATGTCATTTGTTAAAAAAGAAAAGATTTTCATGTTTAGGAGTGATTTATTTCAGCTTTGTCACTGTAGTGTATATTTACTCGACCAGAGCGATAAAGTGACGTCATAATCTTCACTCTGTAAATTTCTTGGAGTGAAATTTTACGCTAGAAATAGTCATAATTCAGCTACACTTCGAAAGTGTGAATTTTCACTCTTTTGGAGTGATACGTCACACTTTCTGGAGTGAAATTTCACTTTACTTTGGAATAAATCGAATAATTTATATTCAAGAAAGAGTCAAAAGTCAATTTAAAGAGTGAAGATTCACTCTTTAAATAGAGCGGTTCAAGAGAGAAATTTCACTCCAAAAAAAAATTATAGAGGAAATATATTTTGTGCATAATTTCATAATTTGATGATTGAATCAATTTTTGTCATAATAAATTGGTCACTTTTTCGAGGATATACATTCCCAAATTTGTCGAATAAATACGTGATAATTCTTTTTTTTTAAAAAGTGTTCACTTCTAATTCGACTCGTATGGAAGTAAAGTCGATTCTTGAAAAATTTCCATTCTTTAATTTTCCTTATGGAAAGTGAATTTAATCGCGTTTATTCCAGAAAGAGTGATATTTTAGTTTTGCAACTCTCCAAAATAATGGAGTGAAATGTTTCTCTATACAATGAATGACAACTGAGTTACTCTTTTAAAAGAGTGAAATGTCACTCCAAGAAATTTAAAGAAAAGAGGCAATACTTTACACTATACTATACGAAAAGACTTCGTTGCTGAAATGTTGCTAAAATGTGTCCAAATTTTAATTCCATAGAATTGGGAGATAATAAATCACTTTTTATGAATCGAGACGTTACTCGTTGAATATTCCGATTAGAATCAAATTTTGCTTATGAAACCATTCTGAAATTGTTTGAAAGGAATTGAGCTATTGTTTGTTAAGAGTTGCATTTATTTCAATAAAGGTTTCTATTAGTAGCCTTAGAAGAGTGAAAAAGAAGTCCGAATTCCGAATTCTTGAATGTCCTTGGAATGACATAATTTAACCATTCCCTTTAATGTACATCTACGAATTTTCACTCCATAAAAATGGCGAAAAATCGCTTTGGAAAATATTTGTCCTAAAAATGTTAAAAAGCAGCAAGTTTCACTAACGTAGGGTGAATAAAGACAACCACGATAAAATAAAGAAAATATTGCTAAATATTTATTAAAAAAAAATAAAAAATAAAAAAAAAAAAAGTTCGAAAAATGTTAAAAAAAAAGTTAACGCGATGATTAAAAAATAAACAATCGACCTCAAGACAATTAAAAGAATAATGTGATTGTGAGTTCGATTAAGCGATAATTTCCGTGTTCGATTGATTCTCCCGGACCTTGAATTTTCCGGATCCGTTTTTCCCGTTCCGTTTCGCATATAGATACGAGAGATGAGAGAGGTGCAATTACTTAACGGGTTATACCTGCGATTTACCGAGTTTCATCTTAATGCATACTGATGGCTTTATAACATCTTTAATAATGTACGAACGAGATCGCGGTGATAAAAAGAAATCATCGGATGAACTCGAGTCAAGAGTCGTTTGCATATATAAAGATACGATACGCGTAAACGTAATCGCGGCATTGATCGATGATAATTGGAATTATCTATATATATATATATATATATATATATATATATATATATATCGAGCTCCGGCAATTGTGTGCGAATATATCACGTTAGGTATCGGTAGTGTGATTTCTTTCTTCCTCTTTTGTTTAGGGATCAGCCAGCGAAGCTACACTCGTCGCCCTATTGGCTGCCAGAGAGAAGACGGTATGCCGAGTGAAGGAAGAACATCCCGATTGGGATGAAAGAATTATTCGTGCTAAACTGATAGCGTATACCTCAGGTAGGAAGGACGATTAATTATTAATAAGTAATTATTGAAAAAAAGCAAACAAAAGGAAACAACAATAGTCAAAATTCCATTGTAAATTAATATACATAAATAAATAAACAACATTTTGGTTGTAATGTTGTATGAATATTGCCTGATGGCAATATATATATATATATATTTATATATATTCCCTGGTAGAAATTTTTTAGCTAATTCTTAGACAAGTTAGATGTTTACCATGTTAAAAGCATAGGAGAAATGGACAGTGTAAGAAAAAAATGGATAAATTTCTACTAGGGTTTATGTATTGAATTTATTTTATATCTCTTCAAAACTTTAGTATATATATATATATCATTGATATTTTTGATATTTTCGTGTTTTTTGCCGTTCTTTGTCTATTTGTCACTTTTTACATTTCTGTCATTTTTGTTATCTTTGTCTCTTTTTGTCATCTTTTGTTTTTGTAATTTTTGTCCTTTTCTTTGTCATTTTTGTATTTTTTGTCACCTTCGTATTGTTTTTGTCATCTTTGTCATTATGGTAATTTTTTTTTTCAAATTTGTCCACTTCACATTTCTAATATTTGCCTTTTGTGTTTTTGTTATTTTCGGGTATTTTGTAATTTTCGTTACTTTTTGTCATTTTTGTCATTTTTGTCGTCTTTTCACTTTTTGTCATCCCTATCACTTTTTTTTGCCATCTTCGCATCACTTTTTGTCTTCTTTGTATTTTTTATCAACTTATTCCTTTCATTGTCATATTTATCCTCTTTGTCTCTCTTTTTGTCATCTTCGATTAATTTTTTTTGTGTCATCTACGTCTTTTTCATTTTTATCTTTTTTTTGTCATCCTTGTCATTATTTTTAATTTTTATTTTTTTCTGTCATCTTCGTCTTTTATTTTGTTCTTTTTGTCTTTGTATTTTTTGTTGTTTTATTGTCTTTCTTGTTTCATTGCATTTTCTATTGCCATTGTTGTCATTTGTAACTTTTACTTCCTTCTCTTCTCATTTGCCTTTTGAGTGATTGTTATTTTCTGGCTTTTTATTACTGTTCGTCATTTTTGTCATCTGTCCTTATATTGTCAACCATAACTCTTTTATTTGTTATAGTTATATCTTTTTTGGCATCTTTGTCTTTGTTTGTCTTTTTTCTTTTAATTTTTGTTATTTTTATTATCTCTTGTCTTTTCTGTCAATTTTCTTAATTTTTGTCATTTTTGCCATTTTCCCCATACGATAATTAAACAAAGAAAATATATTTCCAATTAAATGATTAATTCAACTTCAAAGACTATTATTCTTAGGACGATTCGAACCAAAGCCTCACAAATTCAAAGATAAACGTAAATTAAAAATGAGAAATTATACGCGAATGACAACATTCTTTGCATTGCGACAGCGAAATTACACGCGGAAGAGAGTCAGCAGAAATCGTCTCGGGCTGTGATTATTTTACAGGGTTATGTGAATTAGAACAATTTTTTCTCATTCATCATATATAAGGTTAAGGTGACGGATACGTAATATTTTCGTAAATAACGAGATTCGTTACACAAGATATAGGTTGCGCAACAAAATCCTTCATTTCGAAAATGGCAATATTTGCATGAGATCGCAAATGTAATTGATAAAAAAAAAAATTACGTTTTCAGGAAAAAAAGAAATACGTGGTAAACACTATAGATAATACGTTAATAACGGAAATTTGAAAAGAAAATGTTTATGTAGAACAATTCTTTTTATTTTGGTAAAAATTATCTTGATTTAGATTATTCGATTTTATTCATTTTATTTCTGTCGTTAAGTTATGACTTCTTTGTTCTTTTATGTCTTTATGTGTCTTTTGTTGTTGTTTGTAAGAATTTTTCGATTTTTCTATTGTCACTTGTCACGTTTTTTGTCAACGTTTCTTTATCAACTTCGTCAGTCGTAAGATTTTCTTAAATTTCCATTCAATTTCGACGTCATTCATATCTGCAGTTTTTTTTCTTATATTTATTTTTGACAATTTAAAAACTGGTTTATTTTTCGTTACTTTGTATTTTTCACTTTTTTAATAATTTTTCAATTTTCCTAATTTCTTATTGAATTAAATTAATTGTAGATCCAATTTGTTATCTTTTAGTCTCACCACCTGTTCTCCTTTATTCTATATCTGATTGTTTGTCTTGTTTACAAAAAATTGCAGATCAATCGAATTCGAGTGTGGAAAAAGCAGGACGTCTCGGAGCGATGCCAATGAGATTACTGCCAACCGACGAAAAATGCAGTTTAAGAGGTCCAGCACTTTTGGAGGCGATCGAAAAAGACATCGCCGAAGGACTTATTCCGTGTTACGTGGTTGGCACTTTAGGTACTACGCCGACGTGTGCCTTCGATAATTTGGAAGAATTGGGCCCTATTTGCAAAGAGCACAAAATCTGGCTTCACGTCGATGCTGCTTACGCTGGTAATTAAAACGGAATAATCATTTTTACTTCAAGAAACAGAGATAAAAAAAACTGCGATAAAGATGACAATGAGACCAACAAAAATAATTATTATTTACAGGCGCTGCATTTGCCTGTCCTGAATATCGATACTTGATGGCAGGCGTACACATGGCGGATTCCTTCAATTTTAATCCACACAAATGGATGCTTGTCAATTTCGATTGTTCCGTTTTGTGGTAATATTCTTTCAATTTACTCACGACTACTTTTAACACGAGCAATATTCAATATAAATTATTTTTTATATTTTGTTTCGTTTGGTTCAGAGATGGGTACTAAATAAAAAATCCAAAATGGCGGAACAAAAACTAAAAAATAACTTCCAATTCAAGTCATAATCAGAATCTCATCTTGGATACAATTATTCGTAAAAGTATCAAACGATCTTAAAATAACTTTTGCCCGCCATCTTGGTCTCAGTGCTTTTCTATTCTTGTCAAGAATGATTAGCAGAATATAAAGAATTCAAGTATAAATGTTTCGTTTTCAGGATTAAAAATTCCCGATACTTGACGGATGCCTTCAACGTCGAGCGCATTTATTTGGCGTACAATAAACAAGGAATAGCTCCAGACTTTAGGGTAATATTTACAAGATTGTTTTTTTTTTACCATTTATGAAAGATTTTTTTCGCTCAGTCGGTAATGTCGGTTAATAATCCGAGAGAATGGAATGGCAAATATTTTTTCCGTTCAATTTTCAATCCAATCTGTATTCGATATTTTTATATGACTTTATCGACTGATGGTAACGTCCTAAATTTCCTAACCAAACAATCTTATTACCGAACTTCTTTATAGAATTACCTCGATTTTTTCAAAATTCAGACTGCAAATGTCATTTACGTTTATCGAGTTTGCACTTTTGTAAAACTAAAGATTAAACGAAATTTTCAGCATTGGCAAATACCGCTTGGTCGTCGATTCCGCGCCTTGAAGGTCTGGTTTGTCCTGCGAACTTATGGAGTGGAAGGTATTCAAAAATATATAAGGAACAGTATTGCACTGACTCGAAGATTCGAAGAGCACGTAATGGCCGACGACAGGTTCGAACTGGTCCTCGATACGGCCATGACTCTCGTTTGCTTCAAGCTAAAGGTAAGAATGGTTTGAAAAATTATCATTAATAGATGAAAAGATTTAATAGATTGAAAATAATTCACGAAGCATCTACATTGCCGACACGACTGGTTCTGTTGATAATAATGTCATTCCCTAAAATCGAAATATTTATCGATTTTTAATGTAATATAGATCATTTTTACAGTAGGATATTGTATTAAGGAGGGACTAATGGGACTCGGCCGATGAAGTCAATTCCTAACCTAAAATATTCAAATTAAAGGGAAACCAGATATATTTCCGAGGCCAAATCTATTTTAGGGCACTTTTACGCGTTTTTTATGAATGTACGTCAATTTTCAGTGATATCGGTTTAAAATTTGACGAGAATTCTCAAGAATAATATTGAAATTACACTTTTAGAACTTTAATTTTTATGTTCGCGAATTCTGGCCTTGGTTGTGAAGTGATTTCTGGTCAAAAATATCTTGTAAAATAGATTTAGACCTGAAAATGAATCTAGTTTCTCGTTTAAGGTGGTTCTAAAGTAGAACAGTTACCGACCGAGCTTTCCAACAATAAAAGTATGAATAAAAGGTAATTGAAACCTTTTTTCAAAATTTGGGCTTTGGAAGGGTGATTCTACGTAACATATACAATTCTAAAAAAAATGTCGCTGAAATTGGTTCAAAATTAAAAGAGAATTAT